>VWZG01003614.1:951-12092 GCA_013396735.1 Grallaria varia
AAACAAGCATAGTGATTTTTGTAGAGAAAACAAATATATCTCTCTCCTATCTGGTCAAAAGCACTATGTACAATACTACAAGGTGAACTAATGGGATTAGATAACAGAAAATTAGCAAAGAGATTGTGAAAAAGTATCCCATTAACTAAAAGGAGAACAGCATTCACATTAATCTCAGCGTTAAGTAGCTAATGGATTTTTTTTTGTAGTTAAGTAGTAAATAACATTTTCAGAGGTGTTGTGACGCAAATAGTAAATTGTGGACATTGTTAATAGGGAGAATGTTGAAATAACATTTGAGAACATCTGCTTTCTGAAAACTAGAAAAATCAAAATAGCTTTTAAAGCTAATATCAGAAGATGCAATGTTATACGTCTATCTAATCACAGAGACCAACATTAATCTAAGAAGTTTGCCAGTGGAAAAGACCAAAGGAGAGACTCTTGTGCACTAGTACATTGCTGAATGATGTGAAGTGCCAATATATTATGGCTAATAATAACATAATCTTTTCTCAATAGAGGGAAATACTAGTACAGTTGAACGTGGGTTTAGTAAAACATCATCTGAATTGCTGTAATTCTGACCACTGACTTAAAAAAAATCGGAATTCAAACCGAAACGAGTAAAGGGTGAATCAGGAATTTGGACAGCTTATCATAGCAACAAAGACTAGAAGAATTTTATATCTCTTAAGCTTTTAATTTGCTAGGATAGAGAATAAAATTTTTCTTTATACCCATATTCAGGGGAAAAATGCCATGGGAGTTGAAAACCTACTTTACTTAAATATGATATTAGCACAAGAATATCCATATGCCAAAATAATCTCCTTCTGTATTAATTCTTTTTTTTGCACTGATCTATGGGAACATCAAAATATTTCCTTGTGCTAGAACAACATGAATCCTATTAGTATCAACAGTTAAACTATATAGTTTTCCTTATTGTCTTTTATTCATAAGCACTACATTAACTCACAATGTATAATTAATAAGGTTATGAGATCAAAGTCAAAAAAATAAAGAATGGCATATAAAACATAAGTAAGAAAATATTTAAAATATCTTTCTTCCTTACTAGTTATTTTTACATTAGTAAGTCAGTACGAAACTTCTAAGAGGTTATATAGTAACATTTTTAATACACAAAACATTGTCAGAGTTTCTCAGCAATTTTACTGAAAAATAAATTCACAAAGGAATTTCAATAAAATAAAGATATTTTGCTTGGACCGTATTGAAAGAATAGCTTCTAGCTGTCATTCTGAAAATTTATGTTCAACATAAATGATCATGTGAGAAATTTTTCCCTTTTTCTGCTTTTACAACAACATTTCCGCTTCTTTCTACACATTTGTAGCATTCTCAGGTCCTAAGAGGGTACTGAGAAAGCTAGAATGGAATTAAGAGAACATAAGGAAATTCAGGAGGTAATTACGACTGGCTGTCTGTAGGAAAACTGAAAGTGACAGGCTTGGGGTATAAATTAGAATTAGAAAGGAAGGAATAAAATTAAGGTGATCAGTGGAACTCTCTGTATTTGTGTATTTCAAATTGATCTTTTGGCTTCCTATGATCCAGTATTCCTTTTTTAACATAAAGTGAACAGTTAGGTATGTGCCATCATAGGTAGTTGGATATTTGTTGGGGACTTGAATATGTATGTTTGTATAATATAATGGGATCTTCAATTTTAATTTTGGCTTCTATCTGTTGAATGTATTAGGCAGCTTTCTACAAAATTTAAGAGAACAGGATGGCAAAATTCTGTATTTCACTGGCATACTGTTATGATGTCCTTTCTGTCACTTTGGAAGTTCTAGGATTTTGATATAATTGATAAGGTTATGGGAAATTTATTGGTTTTGATTACAGTTAAATTTAATTAATCATCTTTCAGAAAGCATTGTTACATAAAAGGGTAGATTCTCAAACTAAGGCACTAAGGAAGGCATCCAAATCTACTAAATATTGTTTTAATCCATAGCCCATAGAATTCTTCCATAAACTTGTTAAGTAGAATATTAGAATTGTTAAGGCTGGAAAACATCACCAGCTGGTCAAAAGAGGTGATTATCCCACAGTGCCTGTGCGGCCTCCCATTGACTGCTTAAGAAGGTCCTTGAATGCATGCAGAGGCAGACAATGAAGCTGGTGAAAGGGCTGAAAGGAATGTTTAGTGATGAGTTCTGAGAACTTTGGTCTTGCCTGTCTTGGAGAAAATAAGGATGAGGGGAGACTTCATTGCTCTCTACAACTTCCTGAGAAAGAGAAGGGGAGAGGGAAGTACTGATTTCTTCTCTGTGTTATGCAATGACAGGATGCATGTGAATAGTTCAAAGCTACATTAGAGGAGATCTTAGATATTAGGAAACATTTCTTTACCAAGAACGTGTTCAAACACTAGAACAGTCTTCTTAGAGAGGTGGTTGATGCCTCATGACTGTTAGTGTTTAAGGGGTATTTGGTCAGTGCCCTTAACCACATGCTGTAACTTTTGGTCAGCCTTGAAGTGGTCAGGCAGTTGGACTAGATGATTCCTGTAGGTTCCTTCCAACTGAAATATTCTATTCTATTCTATTCTATTCTATTCTATTCTATTCTATTCTATTCTATTCTATTCTATTCTATTCTATTCTATTCTATTCTATACTTGTGAGCAAATTTCTCCTCCATTGTAGTGTAAGATATAGATAGAGCAGACCAGGAAAATTCACAGAACCTGATGCTGGTCTGCAGCATTGCAGACATCAACAAATGTGGCCTTTTAGCACTGAATAGCATATTCCCACACATCTGAGGCAGATGCCTGATGCTATGCCTCAACTTGGGTTTGTTTGAATGGATTGGAAAAGAAGTTTCCTTACAGTTTCCTCACTCCTTACAGAATTTTCCTTAGCTCTCCATGGAAGAAACATAGAACATGGAACTCTGACAGAAAGAACAGCATTGAATTATGATAGCCTTTCTGTCTCTATTACTGGATAAAAGAGGAAAAATAAAAAAAACAGATTGTTGTCCTACCAAAACTCAACAAGATGGGTAAAGGGAACTCATATATTGAGGTATGCAGTTGAAAGGCCAACAAAGAAAATCAGTCTACCTACCTTTTTGCTACTGCTATTAAACGTTTGTACTTCAGTTTTGAAATGCAGCTGTGAGGTTTAGCAAGTCTTAATGGATCTAATGTGAAGACTTAGATGATGGGTTAATAGGTATGTCATCATTGTAACTTCATATATGTAATCTAATAACTTAGGTTATTAGCAGGGGCTGATAATATTTTTTATTTACCATAAGCAACCTTCTGTGCATGCACAGAAGGGAGAAGAATTCAACTTAAACGGCTGTTAGGTAACATCCTTGCATACTGGTGGAACTATATTTCTTGCAATTGTCTGTTGTACTTGAAATTTCAGTCTTGAGCCTTAAATCAAGAAATATATGTTTGTGCTTTACTTGCATAATGTGTCTTGAAGTATTTGGCAGGGAAACTCAATGTCCTTCTGTCATTATTTCATACCAAACATCTATCAAAATTTATTTACAAATCCATTAGTACTTAAAAAATATTTTGAATGGGAAAAGTGGTGTTTGGAGAGCAAGGTTTGCATTGTAAATTTTTGTTTCCAGTCTGTGGATTATTTCAAAAAATAATGCTCAGTCTCTTCACAATGGAAGTTAAAGAATAATTTCTCAATTAAATCAACCCAGTACAAAGTAACAAAAATGTCATGAAACTTTAGGGGGAAGAAGGGTTTTGAAACTTGACAATTTTTTTTTTCCCCAGTTCTTAACGGGTTATGACAAAACAGCCCCTCCAAAAAGAACCTTTAAAAAATTACTTGCTGTCCTCACCACTTCATTTTCCACATATTATTAAACTAAATTGCATTGTATGCACAAAAAAGAAAGAGATGACTATAATTCATTGATATAATTCTATATCAAAGTTCCAGAGTTCCATTAAGAAAAAATTCTGTCTTCCCTGTCCTATTCATTTGTCTATCAGAGCACTTCCATTGAAATTAGTCTTACAGTCTTACTGTGTACCTTTCAGCGTATTTTACTGTACATGCACTGTACTGTTCTGTATTTATTACTGCACAAAAAATAACTGGAAAAGACGTGTCTTCCTTCTTCTCAGCATCACTGTCCATGTAAATATTGCATACAGTGCAATCGTCTTTAAATAGTGCACATCACATAACTAATTGAATTTGATCCTAAAGGCAGGAAAGTTCATCTGCTTTATCATAGCATGTCTTCCCTTTCTTTTTTCTGCACCATCCCCCTTCTTCATATCAGTACAAAATGACCCTAAACTAGCAGAACACCCAACTTGACAGGATTATTTGAGATAGGGGTGTGGTATTATTTCTTACATCTCTCATCTTCTCAGGAGCTAGCATCAGAGTTATGACCAGAAGGTGACAGAGATCAAGAACAGAGAGAAGGGAACAAACTCTCCTGTACCATGATAGCAGTCAGCTTCTGTAATGTTCCCCTGAGGTGTTCAACACATGGCACAGCTGGAAGTATCCTCAGTCTATTGTAAATTACACCAGGTGTCTAAACCAGCATCTATAATTATCTAGGGAGGGAGGTTGAAACCATCTATGTCTGTTTTTACTGATTCATATCTGGGAGCTGAGGCTAAAATTATTTTCTTTTTTAGTTTGCATTGTTGCAGTTGGAATTAATATGCATATGGACACCTGAATAAAAAAATAGAAATTCTCTAGATGAAAATAATTTAATATGTTTTAATTGGAAATAGGAAAATATATATTAAGCATAAATTTAGTTAAAAGCACAGAAAACAATTTAAAAGCATAAAAATATCTTCATTGCATCAGTTTGGGACAAGACTGCATCCATGTTGAAGTACTGTATTTGAAACAAACCTGTGCCAAATTTCTTTTTCTGAATTATGCTAAAGGCTTTGTCTATACAAAGTATATAAAAATTCCAGCCATTGAGTTCTATTGAAATAGTGATCAAAATGTCTGCCATTGCAATGCAGCACCAGTCATGCCGTTGCCCAGTAACACAGAACAAGGATGTTTCAGATCTGGTGATGTATGTGAACCACTGCAATGTCAGTTGGCAAAAGCTGGCTGTTCTGCATTTCAGAGAAAGAAATAGTGAGCAAGTTAGAGTCAGGCCTTTGAGCAGCCTATGAAATAAACACAGAAGCTTTCTCAGTGTCTCTGTCAGGAAAAGTATTAAAGTCTAAATTTTACCTTAAGTATATACTAAACTATTAAAGGGCATGAAGACTGTAGTCAATGCAATATATCTATTTTTAGAAGGGAAATACAAAAAAATGGGGAGAAAATAAGAAACCTGGAACTATGCTGTGGAATTTCCTCTCCTCAATTTGGGCTCACCTGAAAACAACCTAATGCTAAACAGAGCTAAGATTTTCTGCAGCGGACCTCTGTTAACCTTTATTGGGACCATGAAAACATGAATGCCCTTAAGAAAACTATTAAGGTAAACATGTGAGGGGAGTTAAAGCTGTTTTATATGGCTAGCCAATTATCTTTTCACAGCCATCATTTTCTTGCCATATATTAGAACTTGGGGAACTCCTTAAAATAGGTCATGCAGTATGTTTTAGCAGGAACCTATCTTCCATCCAAAAATACTTTTCTGATAGAAAAAGACTCAAAAAATAAATATAAGTCCTGCAGTGTTGCAACACTAGGATGCAGCCACTGGTATATTATTAAGCCGTTAAGAATGACTGAGAGTTGATGCTGATATAAGTGAAAGAGACTGCAGTTTTCCTTAGTAGATCCTGACTAGCCAAAGAGGGGGTGCAAACACTGATACTAGCTGAAAGGGTCAGTGCAAGATATATATATATATATCTCCTGTAGGATTGTCTCTGCTATCTTACAGAATCATAGCCCTAGAAAGAACTCACAACAGACCTTGTTCACCTTTTATTATAGAAACTGTGGAAAACTAATGTAACTGTCAAGAGGAAAAATACCAGCAGACCTCAGGAAACCTAGAAGAAGGTCGTTCAGCAGGGCTGTGGGAGGGGAAGGCTCAAAACCCACACTAGGAAAAGTCAAGGAGAGGATTCCAGATATCTTTGCAGTCAAGTAGCTCCCAGCCCTCTGAGGACATTTGAACCAGGGGTTAGTTTTTTCTCCTAATGCTGAATAATGTGTGAAAGAAGAATGTTCTGCTCATCCATGTCTTCATAGTTTTTAGCAGAATACTTTCTAAAGTAAAAGTATTTCATAACAAGTGCATGGAAGGTCTGAATTATCTTACATATCTGGTGGAACTATTAAGTCCAGACCTCAGTTTAGTTCTTGCAAATAGATTAGTCTTTCACTAATCAAAGACAAGGTGCTGATCCAAACTCTAGTGGCGCTCCTGGAGGCAATTCCATTTCACAGAATTAGAGAATCACAAAGTATGCTGAGTTGCAAGGGACTCGCAAGGACCAGCTCTTAGCCCTAAACAGGACTGTTCCCAAGAGCCTGAAAATATGGACCAAATGCTTCTTGAACTCTGTCAGATTTGGTGCTGGGACCAATGCCCTGCAGAGCCTGTTCCAGTGCCCAACCACTCTCCGAGTGAAGAACCTTTTTGTAATATCCAGCCTAAACCTCCCCTTACAGAACTTCAGGCCATTCTGTCAAGCTCTGTCACTGGTCACCACAGAGAAGAGATCAATGCCTGCCCCTCCTCTTCCCCTCACAAGGAAGTTGTATCTGCAGTGAGGTCTCCCCTCAGCCTCCTTTTCTCCAGGCTGAACGGACCAAGTGCCCTCAGCCGCTCTTCATACGGCTTCCCCACAAGGCCCTTCACCATCTTCATTGCCCTCATTTGGACACTCTCTAATAAATTAATATCTTTCCTATATTGCAGTGCCCCAAACTGCACACAATACTCAAGGTGAGGCTGCCCCAGTGCAGAGGAGAGCGGGACAATCCTCTCCCTTGACAGGCTGGCGATGCTTTGCCTGATCCCCCCCAGGACATGGTTGGCCCTCCTGGCTGCCAGGGCACTGCTGGCTCATGTTCAACTTGCCATCGACCAGGACCCCCAGAGCCCTTTCCGTGGCACTGCTTTCCAGCACGTCATTCCCCAGTCTGTAAGTACAGCCAGGATTGTTCCATCCAAGGTGCAGAATCCGACACTTTTCCTTGTTGAAAATTTCCTTACCTAATGTATTTTTTGGCATGGAAACAATCTTGTTTTCTTGTTAAGCTACTAGAAAAATAAACTAAAGAGAAGTCATGTTTCTGTTCACAAGCTGGGTATATTCCTGATTAGTTGAAGCTAATCCCTAACTTTAAAACTGAACCTTTTTTGAAAAGTGAGGATTTTAGTCTGATGATGAAGGCTATTTTATAGACGTCTTTTGAAGTGCTATTTGTAAATACAGTTACCCTGTATGTCCCTCATGTGTTCTTGAACATTTTTTGGGTACCCTTTTTTCTTATAAAGAGGATAGTTTAAAATAATTGAGCAGTGCTAACTTTGGATTTTGTGCTTGATTTCCACAAGTAAGCTTTGGACTACATGCTCAGTTTCCACAAGTAAGTAGCTACATGGTTAACCACTCTTTTTGTGGAGGGTTGCCCTGGGCCACTACTGCACACCACTCAGCTGCCATCTCACTCCCCCTCCTCACTCGGCATGGGGAGAAAGTAAAGCAAAAAATCTCATACGTCAAGATAGTCACTGACGTGGGCAAAACAGATTCGACTTGGGGAGAATACTTTTATTGCCAGTTAAAAGGGAGCAGCGCAATGAGAAGCAAAAGAAAACATGAAAACACCTTCCTGTCACTCACCCCTTCCCTCTTCTCAGGCTCAGCTTTGCTCCTCTCCTGATTCCTCCATCTCCTCACCCCGATGGTGCAGAGAGATGGGGGATGAGGGTCTGTGGTCAGTTCAGAACAGTTCCTCTCTGCTGCTCCTTCCTCCTCACACTCTTCACTGGAACATTCCCAGGGAAACACCTGCCCCACCGGGGTCTCTCCTGGCGCAGGGCCATCCCTGCTGGGGTGTCTCCTCCCGCTGTGCCCTGGGGGCTCGCAGGGCAGTTTCTGCCCCGGTTCCCTCCCTCAGCCCTGGCTGCCGGGCAGCGTTTTGCCCTCCCTTGCCCAGGCTTTCCCCTGAGACTCTCACCTGCTCAGCTGTGCCCTGCGCTGGGGCTGCTGCAGCCCCTGGGACCGGCTGCATCTCTTACATGTTGTTCCAGGAATCAGGAATTTTATAATGAAGTCTTTCAGTCTTTCATTGCTGTGGAAGATGTCTTCTTTGTATCTGACAGTTTGCAAAGGCATAGAAATTCCCACTTTTCTTTTGTGTGACTATTATAAGGAAAAGGATGAAAAGGTGAAGAAAATAATACCTGTAAACTTTAGATAAGAATATCAACTCATGTCACCTCTATAAACCTGGTGCAATCAACTGTTTTGTCTTACTAATGATTAGATATTCTAAATAATAAAACAGATTGATGCAGATCCCTTGCAAACAACTGAGAGTTGACTCATGGTGTTTTTCTTCTGAATGTTAACCCCTCCTTTATATCTTTTACTTTTTTAATAAATAAACATAAGTTTAACGTGTGCCTCTGATATCATGACAATATTAGCATTCTCAGTATACCCATTCCTCTTGCAGGTGTTTGTGTTAATAACTTAGGATCTAAGGCTGCATTGCCTTTCAGTCAGATAATCTGTATTCATTTGAGCAGCTCCGTTGCAATCAATTGTTACTGACCTTTTTCTGCCACTGTCTGCCTTAACAAACAGCAGTTCAAATTTTTTGGGTGTGATTCCCAAGTTTAATGTCAGTTTTGGACCCTGAAATTGTTTCATGTTTTGATGTTTTTCATGTGGAAGTACTGTGCGGGGTTAGTCCTCAGCACTCATTGGAATTATGCTGACTTTTGGTAAAGAAACATATTCTTTCATTCTAAACCACACCCTTTGAAACAAAAATGAGCCAGGAGACTTAATAATAGAAAAAAACAGACTTTGATTAAGTATATTTTTGTGGCAAAAATATTAATACATTTTGATGATCAGCGTATTACAAATACAACAAGAGAATGTTAATGTCATAATTTCTTAACTATGATTAACAAAAACAGGATAATGCAGAATATTTACTGCAAACTAATTAGAAAGAAAATGAATAATCTGGAAATGTGGGGTATGTTACAATTAGCATAAGAAAAACAGAAATCACAGTTTTGCAAAACACAACTGTGACTCCGTGATCATCTTTGTCCTTTTCCCAGACCTCATCTCTGTTTTACAATGACTGTAGAATGGAAAAAACTCTTTCCGGGGGTTTGCTTTTTCTACCAATGTAACTGATCAAACTTTATTTACTTTCCTCATGAATCAGACCAGAAGTCAGCCTTCATCATCACTCTGGATATTTTTAGAAAAGATAAATTTGTGGCAAGCATTGATCCGATGGTTTCTCAGGAACTTCTTAGGTTCCAAAATTCATCTATTTACAGACTTTCTAAGCTACAGATTGCCTCAGAACCAAAGATCCTACCCTTGAAATGTGTCTGATATCCTTTTTAACACATTTCTATCATCTGGTCCCACCACATCCTTTGGCAATCGGCTCCATAAATCCTGTGCATGTGAAGAAAAAAGATTTTTTAACTTAAGACTTCTACTGGTGTAATCTTTTCTTATTTTTTTTAAACAATGAAAGATTTAAATTATCATTTCCTATTTGTCTTCTCTGCACGATCCCTGATTTCATGGATACTTATGAACTTTTAAGTGGTCTCTACTTCTGTCCTTACAAATCTCAGTCTTTTTTCTTCAAAAGCTAAATAAAGCAGGACTCTTCAGCAATTCTCATATGAGAGCTATTCCTTATATCCAATGACATATGTAGATTTTTTTTTCCTAAGCTTTTTTGCCCCTGACTTCTTTATATCTGTTATAACTACAGGGTAAACTGTAATTAAATCATACAATGGGTATATTGCTTATCATAGAATCAGCTGGGTTGGAAGAGACCTCCAAGCTTATCAAGTCCAACCCTTGATCCAAAACCACTGTGATTACTAGATCATGGCACTAAATGATTTAAGATCTCATCTTAAAATGCAGGATATGGGAAAACGAAAATAATTTCCTCATTCCTTCCAATGCTTTCAACATTGTGACATGTTTGAAAATGATCCATTGTTACTGAAACTTCATTTTGTTGTAGTAAACAGCATTAAACACCTGTGAATTTCACATCTGCTTATAGCTAGCTTATTTCCTTTGTATCAACAACATTAAGGGCTCAGTTCTGGTTTGGAGTACACATTTTGAAGGCCAGCTTGTATATTGCTATTTCTTTAAAATATCTTCACAACTGAAAGAGAATAGAGGAGCCACTTTTTGAACTATAGTTCAGAAAAGCAATATTATCAGGTGTTTGATTGCCAACAGATAAGGTAAGTATTCATTGTAGCTAGGATGGAAGTCTAGACAGAGTACCAGACATGTATGCTTAGGTGGAAACAACACTGCATCCTCACAATGCGTCAACAATGTTTTGAATGACCGAGTGTCAGGAGAGAATATGACTCCAGAAGAAAGCAGATGACTCTTGAGGAATGAGGTCTTGTTGGAAAGGCAGACTTAAAAGCTATAAGTAAGAAACGTGCTTTTATGTAAGTTGCTTTCCTAAAACTGTAATTCTTGAGTAGTATGAAGATAATAGAATTGATTGTGTTAAAAACAGGAAGGTATTGAATATGATCTGAATTAAAAGCCAGCAATTGTTCCTTTTCATAGAATAAGAAAAGATAAAACTAGATGAGAAGCTTTGGGAATTGTTTTGATTTTGCAGTCAAACCTATGTTCCTTTTGGTTTTGTTTGTTTGTTTTGTTTTATTTTGTTTTGGTTTTTTACTTTTGTTTATTTATAAACTTCCTAGAAATTTAGGAGAAGGAAGAGCAAAGATTAAGAAGGCTGTTTTTCCTGCAGGGTTTTTGTAGCCTAACTAGTCAATGTGATTATGGCACACAACATTTTTTTTCCCAAATGTCTACTTGCTCTATCTGTTTACAGAGCAATTTCTTTCTTCCTGTAACACAGCAAATATGAAAAAAGAAGGGGGGGGGG
>VWZG01003614.1:22731-35396 GCA_013396735.1 Grallaria varia
GCATCCCAAGAACCCATTACATCACTAAGCTCATGGCTTATCTCCTCCATCTTTAATGATTATATTAAACTTTCATTTTCTGTGAGGTTGCTTTTCCAATGAGGTTAGTTTATTTTTTTTCCATTTTATATTACCCTAATATTAAAAATAAAGTGCCATGTTTGGGGTCTTGAAATTACTTTTCTATTTCTGGTCATGCTGTTCTTGTTCTGGTGTTGACAAAGAAAATATGTACATTCTATGCTGCTCAAATCTAGATTACTATGCACTTTACATAGACCTAAAATGAATCCTAGAACTGAATAAATACAGAAAGTAAAGGAAATAATAAATGGGAAATCCTAAGTGGCAGTATTTCTTCCAGTTCTTAAACTCCACAAATAAACATTTCAGCTTTATTTTTTTTTTCATGTGTTCAATCCATTTTAGGCAAATAATATTTAGCCCAAGAAGCAGAAACAGAAAGATGGTCACCAGTATGTGTGTGCGTCCATGCGTGCGTGTGTGTGTGTGTGTGTGTGTGTGTGTGTGTGTGTGTGTGTGTGTGTGTGTAGGGGCAAAGGGTTGTCCTATTCTTCCCTGCAGATTTTGGAGAAAACAAATGGTTGTGCTTAGTCTTTTTTAAGTATATCCCTATATACAAACTCCTCATTAATATTCTGCCAGATGGACAAGGTACTTCAATACATCATTATGACTTATAATCAAAATACAGGTAGACAAACCTGAGCTAATATTGATCCAGATAAAAATGAGTGGCAAGAGAGGGACTGGTCAGTAACTCCACGCTTAGGTAAAAATAATATGGTTTGCACATAAGGGTCCCGTCCTGCATCTCTAGTACAGAGGAACAACAGAGTTATAATGACTCCTACTAGCAGTTAGTTGTGGTGACCAGAGAAGGAAGAAAAGGGTAGTGATTTAGAGGCAAACTAATCATTTGCATCACTTTTTTCTTTGTATAATGTAACTTTATGACAAGAGTTAGCATGTCAGTTTACCTTCATCTGACCATGTTACTGGGATTTTTGTATTCTTTAGTGAAATCAAGTGTAGTTTCAAAGCTACCTCTTGAAAATTGTTACTATAGAAGTTTTCTGAAATAATCAAATTCAATGCAAATGGTAAACATCTATGTAAAAGAAATGAGGAAAGTGTGACTAGTGGTTTTTTTCCTCTTTGAATACTAATTTGAGTGATATTTCAAAGACAGGGAGAACTTTCTGGAGAAAGATTTAATCTATATTATTTTAAAGATTTATCTCCTTTTTCTTTTTCAAGGATGACTTATCAACAATGAAGGAAAGATACTTGCCTCCTCTGCCTCAATATAAAAAGCCAACAGCAAACAACAAAAAAACACACAAAAAAATTCCAACACTAAAATATCCTCCTTCCATTCCAAAATCAAGTAAATCCAACAGATCTTCCAGAGCTGACCAACTTCCCTCTAGACCTGAATTTCAAAGCAGACCTCATTTGCTATAATATGCAAACTAGGTTTCCTGAAGGGAAAGAGGAATTTTGAAATTAATTCAACAGTGAATTGCAATTTCCTTCACTACTTCTTTCTAGGTTGTAAGTCTGTTTGAAGACACAGGCATTAAAAAATACCTGCAGATTCTTGAACCAAAAGGAAAAGAGATCAAGCACAAAACATAGACAGTATACTGATAAACAGTATTGACATTGTCTTTCCTGCACCATTTTCATCACTCAAACCCTGCCTCCTACTTCCTTATCTCAATGAACCAAAAATGCATTTGTGAAATATGTTTCAAACTACAAGTTATTGTCAGAGTAAAGAAGGAAAATAGCAAGCAACAAGAGAGAGCAGGATGACACGATTCAAAAAAACAAGTAGAAGTGTTTGAAAGAGCATACACTTAGCACGATATATCTCAGCAAGATATAGCGAATGCCAAAACACTGCTTTAAAAAAGAATACCCCCTCAAAAACCCAAAACTCTGCATGGTCAATGGTTATTAGCCAACATGATTTTTCCCCACTAGTGATTCCAGATTAAATTTTTTGCCAGAACCAAAAAAGTCTATCAGATTTATGATTTTGGTATCATTAATCCAACCGGTTTTACTGACCATAAGTTAGTCTACATTAACTGATAAATTAGGTGCAGCTTATTAGACTGTTTATCTTGACTTTAAATTGAAGAAAACACAAAATAAATAATTATTTCAGCTGTCACAGAGTTAAAAATTAACACAGAAGAATGGGCTTCTGGAAAAATATCCATAAGCAAGGTAAATCTGAGACAAAATGCAACCAAGAGAAAATTAGACTTTTCAATGAGAAGTAATTTTCAGTTAAAAGCATCAGCTATGTAGCACCATAGCCAGAAAACCATTATGTCTTCTATAGGTGAAGAAAGACCATAATAAAATGAGGGAACTTACTTTTTTCTGTTTTTCAAGCAAATTAGCTGGTGCTTTTGACAATATCTTACTTTCTACCTGTTTTTGCAAGACTTTATGGCAAAGGACAATATCAGACAGTGATTTGTTATGGGTCTTCCAAGTAATAGGGCTCCTGATCAGTGTATCCGAACATTCACAATCTGAAAATTTAGTATTTTCCTTTATTTTGAGAGAGAATAATCTTTCCATGGTGGGGGATCACAGAAACTTCTTAACAAAACCTGTGATACTGCACAGGATAATAACGGATAATAAAAATATTTCCGCAAGATGCAGTTTAAATAAGTCGCCTTCTAATGACAGATTTAAAACCATGCAGAACGTTACTAAGGTTTACATTATGGCAACACTAACAGCAATGACAGTATTTTCCTAGACATCAGTTAATTGCTCTCAGCTACATTTGTTTATCATTCTTTCCATTCCATTAATATTGTGTACCTTCCAGAGAGTAAAAAAGTATTGTTAGCTTTGAACACAATTTTTCCTAAAGATTCCACCTTCAAGTCAGCTGCAAAGCAGTCCTTTGCCATTCCTTAGTACATGTCTCTATAAGTTGTAAAGCCTTTGGCTTGTTTTTCCAACCATCTCAAGAGCTTCTTTGAGACTGAAGGAAGGAAATGAAGGTGGAAAAATTATGCAGTCCAGCATAATAAAAGAAGATTGGCACAAAAATCTTATAGAAATAACAATCTACCAGTGTTCTAGGGAATGGCAATATAATATTCTAAAATGACAGGACAGTGCCCAGCTCTTATCTGCCGGTAAGTAGAATATAGCAAAGTGAGTCAGCAGGGGTGTTTTTATGCTCAGAACTGTACTGCCAACTTGATAAACCAATCTGAGAAAGTCATTCTGTCTCTGAGCTTTCTTCAAATGCAAGGAATGAGTCACTCGCTGCCTTAGTTCTAACACAAGCACAAAACTGTTATGCACAGCAGACTGATTTTGTACCATGTAGTCTGGCAATGTTAGACCTCATAAGCTATTTCAAACAAATTATCTTGTGTCAGAATCTTTCAGATTTTTCTTCAGTTGTATACTGTGATGGAAAATATGTTCTAATTTCTCCAAGGGAGGAAGAAGGGCTATTCTTATTAAGCAACTGTTTTTGAATTTGAGATCTGGATCCTATTCCCAGGTTTGATATGTTACAATGTGTATTCTTATCTCTAAAGTTTCTGGTGAGATACTGTGAAACGTTTATTACATTCTGGTTGAGAAACCAGAGTGCATGAAACACAGGTGTTCATCTATAAGTCGTGTCTAAATATCTTTAGTAAATATGATTGTCCAATAGTCCATTCTCATCTAATTTCCTGTGTTCCTGTATTCAATTAAGCAAATCACCTTTACTTAAATTTCCAAAAATACTCATGTGTTAAAGATAAGACTCAACTCCAGATTAACTCTGAAGTTTAGCTGCCCTACATGTAGGTGTCAACTTCTTCACTTGGTGTCTAAGATCCAGTGTAGTCAGTGGACATCTAATCAATATGGTCAACGGACTATAGAAAGGTACTCAGGTGAACCAATGTAGGTGGCTACTTTAAGATTAATGGATAGGTCTTGGCACTGTTGCTTGTATTGATTAAACTGAATAAAGACAATGGGGTCCATCTGTCTGAATGTGGAGCTAATCCCACCCTAAAAGCAATAATAAGAAATCAGGCAGCTTCTCCGTGTTAGTTAACAGAAATAAACTAGTGTTCTCAGACACCGTATGCTGTCCCTGCCCCCAAATGTCATTTAGTCACTTGAAAGATGACTGATACTTTACTGCCTCTTTCTTTTTACTGCATACTGACTGTTAAAGAATGATGTACTTGGATCAAGTGTCTAGCTACAGTTAAGTATTTTACATCTGGGTACCCTGAATAATTTTGCTTCTATATCTAGAGGTTTCTTTTGAACTAAAGCATTCCCAGAGAACACTGCCTCCATCTGGACAACCAAGTTCTTTTACAAACAAGTTTCCTAAACTATTTTTGCTCCACATTTGCCTGCCTAAAGAGCAGATAATAGCACAGCGCTTTTTCAATAGTTTGAATTCTCAGTTTGATGCCTCAGGGCTTTTGATTTTTGATTTTTAATTTTGTAGATTTTAGAAGTTGTACATTTAATGTGGCTCAGTAGCTTAATGTTTACACATACCAACTCCATCCTATATCAATCCCTCAAAATTCCAGTAGCTGTTTAGTCCTCATTTCAAGGTAGACTTGCAGAAAGACACCATGAAGCCTGCACCAGAAGATAAGAACATGGACAGAAGGACCTCCAAATCTAGGACATTGGAAGGCCTCCAAGGACCCGATGTGCTGCGAGGAAGACGGAGATGTTGAAAGAGGGGTCCCAAACCCCCAGACTCAATTCCCAGTGGGGTGTGCTGGCGGAGGAACGGGGCAGGACTGAGGGGGGTGGCAGAATGGGATTGGATGGACATTATTATAAAATCATGGAACCAGGGTCAGAGGGCGCGCACGTGGATATGTATTCCTGGGGCCTGGAGGCTTATTAAAGCTTCTGCTCTCTTTATCTTATCTCCTACTAAATTTGCCTGGAGTTTTTTTTTAACTCAGTCCTTTAAGGCAACAGTTCATATAATAGGACATTTCTCCTATATCTGTCTTTTAGAGTGTACAAGCAAAGTCTCCATCTCCTGAGGTCTCTAATTCCTCATAGGGCCTTGAAAATTGTATAAATTATAAAGAATAAGTAGCTGAACTTTACATATTATGTATAAGAAAATTGTACTGGCAAGAAAAAATTACTGTAGTCTGCAGTAGCTCCCAAGTGCCAATTAAATACAGTCATGCATAATAAGTCTCAGACAGTCCTGGATATTCAGAATATAGTAAACTCTAGAATCTTGGCCACTTAGTGATTAAGAGGAGTGATCATGAAGTTATGAGATATTTTTAAGATATTAATTTAAATTTTTACTTTGCCACAGAGATTCTTGTATCTAGGGGAAGTCTGCTAATGATAAGTCCATACAAAGGATTCTGGCAGAAGCTGAGTAACAAAATTACCCTTTTTGTACTTCTGTTCTTCAGACACAGGTTTAGCTGTTTGTTAGTCTTGGAGAAACTGAGCCACTGAAAATGCTGAACTTTTATCAGTGACTTCTGTAGACAAGAGTCAATTTCCAGTATTTGAAGACTTCTGAGTGTTCAGACCAAGCAGTAATAAGAATAACAATTAAAATTATAGAATAATGGTTAATATGTTAATGCAGTACACTTGTCTAAAGAAAGAAAATGTCAATGGAGGCTCAGAAAAAGAAAAGATCTCTGAGAAATTATAGAGAGATAGTGTAAACGTGGAAGGGAAAAACCTGATATATAACACAAAAAATTAGATAATATTACTAGAATCACAGAATCATTTATACTGGAAAAGACCTCTAAGATCATCAAGTCCAACCTTCAACCAAATACCTTCTCAATTGGACCATGGCACTAAGTGCCACATCCAGTCATTTCTTGAACACCTCCGGGGATCATGACTCCATCATCTCCCTAGGCAGTCCATTTCAATGTTTAAAAACTCTTTCCATGAAGAAATTTCTTCTGATGTCCAACTTGAAACTTCCCTAGTGTAGCTTGAGGCTATATGCTCTTGTCCTGTTGCTAGTTTCCTGGGAAAAGAGGCTGGCCTCCACCAGAAACAGAAATAAATATCACAGGAAAGAATTTTTCATCATAACATGCAAATCTTGAGGCAAAATCCAAATAAGAAGAGATATGTCAATAAAATCAGATATAGGAACAATGAAGTGTAATATGGCTTATTTAAATATGCTGTTGCCCTGGGTTTCTGCAGCTGAATTTTTTTTTGGTAGTGGGGGGGGCTGCAGAGGTGACTTCTGTTAGAAGTTGCTAGAAGCTTCCCCTGTCCCATGGGAGCCAATGACACTTGGCCCCAAGAGGGACATCCAGCTCCTGGCCAGGGCCGAGACAATTAGAGATCACAGTAACGCCTCTGTGATAACATATTTAAGAATTGGAGGGTTGTTGTGAAGAAGAAATTCCAGAGAGTGAGAACATGGGATAACAAGGCAGACATCAAGGTCGCTGCAGAGGTGAGGGAGGNCGGTGGTGAAGCAGAATGTACCTCTGCAACCCACGGAGGCCCATCGGGGTGCAGGGACTCAACTTTTACTGCCTCCCATGGATGAATGACCCCGAGGGGTGGGGGAACTCACATTGCAAGCAGCAGCAACTGTAACCAACTGCAACCCCCCATGGACAGAAGGAGGAGTGGGGGGAAAATGTGTGTGTGTGGTGTGTGTTTTAAGACTGTTTTATTTCTCACTTTTTAGCTTAGCTTTTATCCTGTTAGTAATAAATTTAGGTATTATCTCACTTTGAGTCTGTTTTTGCCCGTAAAGTGGCAAGTTGATGAATCCTCTCCTAGTCCTTATCTGTTACCACTCTCCCTTCTGCCTAGTTGCAGAAGGATTTAATGGGTCCCTGGAATCCGGCCAGGGTTAACCCATTACAGCTGTCAACAAACAACCCTTCCCGGGTCCTCTTGAATTCTTCATGTATTTATGCTTAATGCTTCTTATTGTTTTGTCTTCCTCACAGAGTTCTGATGCACATTATTGAAAACACAAAGAAAAACTAAGCAGAAAAGCTAAATTTAATAAAATCAAAATACCTGACTTGAAATCTAAAAATGTTTATTTGGAGAAAGCATAATAAAAATGTTACTTTAGCAGAGTCCGGAATATGATGCTTGCCTAACTATTCACTGCCATTATGAAACTTCTGCTCATAAAGGAAATGATCCTTTCCATATGAGTTAAATCAGAAGAGAATAATTTCTTTATACTGTCTAGATGCAGAATCTCAGAAAAGAAGATGAATTTTTGGTTCTGATTTTCTTTGTAGCTTTGAAAATTAATGCTAATATTAAATGCTTCTAATTATTTTCATTAAATCTTTTTTACAAAGAAGATCCAAACTGTTTCTTTCACTCCCTTTCTGCAGAATTGAAATATGTAAAGCCTAAGAGATTTACTTTTCACGAACACTGGGGTTAGATTTGGGAGCCAAGCCAGCTGAATACACTTGTCAGGCCAACATTGCCTCTCTGACAAGCTGAGTACCAAAGATGTATTAATGTTCTTCAACTTAGTGACATCAGAAGCATTGAATTGATGGTAGTGTATTTGAAAGGCTAGATATGTTTATAGTGAATTTATGCTAATTGAAATCTGTGAAATCTTCCTTTTCCACTTTTTACTGAACTGTGCTTTTGCTGCAAGTACACTATGTACTTGGTCTAAACGATGTAAACATCTTCTATTTTATTCTGTGTTGTGAGAATTATAAATAGTTTTTTCTGTAATGGGGGATTAAGTCAGGGGAAATGCAGATCACAATCTCTGAAGTCTTACTATGAAGCTTTTTATTAATTAAAATGTTATCATTATTGCAATCAAGCTGTCGTTATTATTAATAAAATGTAAGTATTCACACAGTATAGTCACTCCCTCCCTCTCTCACTCTTGCCTCCTCTCATAGTTACCCAGTTGGAGCTGCAGTTGGGGGTCAAGCCCAGCTCTTTCCTCAGAAGCAGGGGGATGTACTAATGTCACTTGGCTTTTAGGCAGGAGTTCAGGCAGTTTTTCAAAGTGATGTTTATTTCATCAGGTGTTTATACAGCTTTACAGCTGTACTCTTCCTCTGCACAAAGCAGCTATTGCACTCTTGGATGTGGTCTGAGTAACATGACCTTTCCTTCATGCCAAGCGTGTTTTAGTGCCCTTCTACAAAAACAGCAAACTACTGCCATCCTGGCTTTTGATTCTTGCATATCCAGCAGGTTTCCTAGTTGCCAGGTCTGGTCCATGAGCTTGCACACACTCCCTACTCAACATATACTTTTCCTCTTTACAGCCATGTGTTTCCTGGTAAATATTTCTTCATCCAAATCTATTGAAACTTATGAAAGTTATTCATGCAAACTGACTTAAAGTGGGCCTTTCTGATGGTATCAATCCTATGTCTTTCTAGTGGTTTTGTCTGGCTTTTGTGTAACCTTCAAAAACAATTGACTTTTGTTGTATTTCATAAAACTGTTCTCTAGTTCAGAGTGGTGCTGTCAGAGTACTTATTGGTAGTTTCTCTAAGTTCTCTTCCAATACAGTTACCCAGATTCCTTTCTGGCTTCCTGCTCCTGCAAATGAGTCTAAATAATTTCTCAAAGATGTAGCTGGAAATATCCTTCACTTTTTTCCTAGATGTCTCTTACCTTTACAGAGCCAATGAATACACTCTCTTTTCTGTCAAATTTCATAATATTCCCTGCAAGATATTTTTTTTCTGTCTTTTGACATATCTGCCTCTCTCTACCATGCATATTTTTTCCCCTCAGGTTTACATGTCCCTCAACACATACTGTTTTAGTGCTTCATGTATTAATGTTAAGTACTGTGGAGTGCAGACAGAAGCAGGTCAGCCATTACATGGGGACATCCTTCACATTTACATCGCAACTGACCACTGCAACATGGAGATCTAGCATATTACTAAGTCCCTCAGGGAACAATTAAAAGATTGAGATTCCATATATCCTAGAAACACACAAAATAAAACTTTGTATTCCCAGAATGCTCAATAAACAATTAGATTTGTTTCTATTATTACCTTTAGTCTGTAGTGAACAGTGTCATTAGACATAGACAGTTTTATGATAGTTAAAACAAAATCATTGTTGCTAAAGTGATGTAAGATGAGTATTTTTTAAGAAATGCAGTAAAATGTATTCACTACTCAAGCAATACCTGTTCAAGCAAATGTGTAATAATACTTTAGTGTGTTTGAAATATGTCTATCCTCAAGGCTTTAGCAGCCATACATTGCAAATATAGGACAGACAAAAAATGTATTTATTGTTCTTACCCTTCAGATAATTAAAAAATATGGTTCTCAGGAAACAGAGGACAGTCACTGCAAGCTCTCAGGATATTTATCAAGCAATAGCATCTCATATTCAAGCATCTCAATAACTCTTGCTATTGAGAACCTTTTCAAAATGATGGGATATTGCAGTTGTTGCAGGCACTAGAACTTGGAATTCTATTGCATGGAGAAGCGTCAGGGTGAGAAAATTTGAGGCCTGATAAATATAATGGCTTTGAAGCAGTAACAGGTTTTTATTTGCCATGTTACTTTATAGAAATCTTTGTAAAACTGTTGCATTTGAGTTCCATAGTGTTAGAAAACTTTAAATTTAGATTTTTTTTTCTTAAAGAACTGTTTCATGAAAACTAAGTACTCTTATAAGTATCAAAACTGTTAACTAAGAAAGCTGAAGTCTATGCACAGAAAGGAGTAGATCAGACACGAGCATTTGACATGTTAATTGACAAATAGTAGTAACATTACAGATTCATCCTTAATGTCATTCTCTGTTCTTGTAAATTGTCATTGTTCTCTTGAAATCAGTGTCAACTGAGTTTTCATATTCTTTCAGTCCTTGACAATTTTCTAAAAGGTATAAATTTGGCATTTTAACTTGAAAAAAGACTCTGCACAGACATGATTCCTAGTCAGAAACCCCCTAAAAGGATGGTAACTTGGGAGATCTAGCTTCTATTACAAAAATGAATAATCATAATGACTGTGAGGGTGTTTTCCTGTTTTAAACGTTGAACTATAACCATTAAATATTTCTCTGTGGTAATTAAAAATTCAGATAAGCAAACTTTCCCACAGAGTTTCTGTACTAGGCAACATCCGAAAATGTCTACCCATGTTCTGGTGGAAAAATAAATGATGAACAACTTCTTCAAATTTAAAATTCGCTCTGATTTTAGAGTAAAATAAAACATTTGGCTTTTATCCAGAAGTTTAATGGCTAACTCAGAATTTGTAATATGTTTGTATCATCTGGACTTGATTTTATGATGCAATGAGAAAAAAAAGCCTTCAAGACTGTTTGAGTATGTCATATTCTGCTGGGGTTTTTTTTTCTTCATACATAATAAATTAGATTTTTTTTTTTTTTAGTACAATGGATGGTGTAGAATCCTGTCCCTGATGAATTTACTAGTAGTCATTAAAAGGCAGCTTTTTACCTCCTTTGCTCATCTATTCCTAGAAAGAATTTTATGCTGGAATTAAAGTAGCTTCCTGCAGTTTAAGCTAACATCCCTGAGAGCTTCTATACATTCCTTCCATGTTCAACCTTGTGCCAGATAGGATCTTATCATGTAAATTCATTTTAACCAGTCCAGATTAGTTCTGACAATTGGGATTCCACTTTCAGGCATCTCATAGACACAATAAAGGTTTGTGCTAAAGTTGTAGACCATTATCAAAACAATTTTGCCTTAAAATTTTCCTGTGCTGTAGTTGGCTTAGTATTTGGTTCCTTCACTACTGATTTAAGAAGAAAGACGCAGTTGCAAATAATTAATTTATGGTTTAGCAAGGAACTCCATCTAAAGAGTCCTATTCCTTCCTTGCAAAAAATACAGCTATTTTCCATGATCCTTGATTTTACTAGAGAGTTCTGTTTTGCTTAAAGAATTGAATAATTAGTTGTATACCCTAGAAGAATATAGAAAAAATGAAGTAATTTTTAAGTCATTTTCAAAAAATCTGTTATAAAATCTTTTAACCATCTGACAGCTCTGAACATTGACTTTACAAAGTTAAAGGTAACATTTTATTTAATGCCCTGAATATGTATAGCTTTTGCTTGTCACCTAAAACCTGTGCATATCTAAATTCTACTAAGGGGCTGCACATACAGCCTGTTCCAGTAAACTTCATTGTACTATAGACCCAAGCATGGTCTGATCAAAATAGTAGACTTCTGAAAATAGTGCTCATGGCAAGGCTCTCTATTGAGGAATTGACCCTTTTAGCTCTATCTCACCTGGAATTAATGAATATACCATTTCTGAATAGGTGGTATNATTGTTATTATTATTGTTATTTAGTGTGTGTACTGGACCTGGTATGGTCATTTGGCCTTGGCTGGATGTCAGGTACCCAACAAAGCTACTTTATCACTCCATTCCTCAGCTGGACAGGGGAGAAAAAACATAACAAAAGGCACCTAGGTCAAGATAAAGATGGGGAGAGATCGCTCACTGATTACCATTATGGGCAAAACAGACTCGACTTTAGGAAATTCATTTAACTTGTTACCAATCATATCGGTGTAAGGTGATGATAGATAAAACCAAAATTAAAAGTGCCTTCTCCCCACTCATCCTTCCTCTTGGGCTCAACTTTACTCCAAATTTTCTTTTCCTCCTTCCTGTGAAGAGCCAAAACTACCGAGAGGAGAAGAACTACAGGAAAAGTTAATGAAAAAGTTAGTGATATTATCAGAAGGAGTGACATAGACAATACATAATAGCTATATAATAAATGTATGTAGGAAAAAGAATATGGTGGCATTGGGGATAAAGTACCAATAAAGCAGGTAAACAGCAGAGACTAGAAGATTTAAAATGGAAAAAAAAAATAAAAATAAGTGAATAGTGGAACTCTACAATTGGAACGATGATAGGTAACTCAACTTTGCCTTTAGTTTGGTGATAACTATAACTCTGTCATTGATGATATAAATTCACAGATGTTTTATAAAAGCACTAAGATAGAGGCTAACCAAAAAATAACTGTTGGAGGTTAAGATGGAAATAATAAATTTCTAAGATGGGAAGAAGATGAAAGATAAATAGATAAAATAATATTCTGTATTCCACACATATACAGATATTGTGATATTGTAAGTATTGTTCATATATGTCAACCAAGTGTAGGAAATAATGCTCACATTTATTTGTATGGACAAATAAAAATTATTACAATGTACTGAAACTATGTATAAAAATTATACTGTGGAATGTAATACAGACAGGTTAAATACAGGCTTAGAGCCAAGGTGTAATAAACATCAACTCTGTGTCATGTTAATAAGGTTGAAAAATACAATTTTAATTTGACTCTGCATAAGCTGCACTGACAGATGATAAATATTTGATGACAACGTAAGATTTAGTCCATGAAATACATATGAGTGTAACCAAATGGGACACAGCTTGTCCGAATGAAATTCTTGTTGTGCTGTAGACTTTGTGTAAAAATCAAGAAAGCCTCATGCACCTCTCATGGTTTTGTTTGTATTTAAAATTGTTAGCTCTGTGGAGTATAAGTGGCCTTTGTATCATAATATTTGTATATAGAGGATTACAATAA
>VWZG01003615.1:2869-48045 GCA_013396735.1 Grallaria varia
AAAAGAAGTAGAGATGCAGACCAGGACACAACTGTCTTTCCAGGCTGCATTGCTGGCTCATGTCCAGCCTCTCATCCACCAGCACCTCTGAGTCCTTCTTGGCAGGGCTGCTCTCAATCCCTTTATTCCACAGCCTGCATGGATACAGGGAGTTGCTCCAACCAGGTGCAGCACCTTGCACTTGGTCTTATTACACTTCATGAGATTCCCAGTGGGCCTGCTTCTAGAGCTTGTCCAGGTCCCTCTGGATTACATCCCATCCTTCGGGTGTGTTAATAGCACCACTCAGCTTGGTGTAATCTGCAAACTTGCTGAGGGTGCACTTGATTTCACTGTCTGTGTCACTGAAGACACTAAACAGTACTGGCCCAAGTACGGACATCCGAGGGACATCACTTTTCACTGATGCCCATCAGGACAGTAAGCTATTGACCACTATCTTCTGGATGATACTGTGGTCTATTCCTCATCCACAGGCCACCCATCAAATCAATCTCTCTCCAATTTAGAGCAAAGGATGTTGTGGGGGACTGTGTCAAAGACCTGAGATAAGTCCAGATAGATGAGATAGGTACTCTTCCCTTCTCCACTGATGAAGTCACTTCATCCTAGAAAGTCATTAGTTTAGTCAGGCAGGACTTACCCTTGCTGAAGCCATGCTGCCTGTCTCAAATCACTTCCCTGTCCTCCCTGTACCTTAAGCATAGCTTCTAGAAGGATCTGTTTCATGATTTGCTCAGGCACAGAGCTGAGGCTGACAGGTCAGGCATTCCTAGGGTCCTTCTTTCTGCCTTTTGTGAAAATGGGTGCAAAGTTTCCTTTTCCAAACACCTGGGACTTCACCTGACTGACCTGGCTTTTGAAATACCACAAAGATATTTTTCCAGTTAACACACATTTACATTTACAGTGTGCTTGTGTGAACCAAGGAACCTGCCTTGAGTCCTAGCAGTGATATTTAGACAACTGAGACAGACAAGTAGACAAGCACTGTCTGGTGAGGTGAGAGCGGGGCCATGCCTGAAATGAACACTACCATTCATTTGAATCAGTCTGGAAACTGAAGTAGAAACTGGTTTAAATTACTGAGCAGATTTCCCATCTGAATCTTTATTGTTCCCTTAAAAAAAACCCCCAAACCTCCCCAAAACCCCAAGAGGTTGATGATGAGTACCTACGCTCATTTGTATTTACTGCGTGTGTGATTTTGCCCTTTCACGGAGCCTGCTGCCAAAACTTCAGGCACTGACATAGTCTGACCTCACTGCCTATACTCTGTCCAGTGGCTTTCCAGATGCTCGTGGAAGTCCAGCTAAGCCAGAATGTGCCAGACCCTATAGCGCCTGCTTGGTAGTGCTGATGTGGCCATGCACCATCCAGGCTCCCTGTACACAAATAACTTAGGTATTCTTTTTTTAACACCTGGGGAAACTTCCAGCCAGAAGAAAACACAGAAAAACTTACCTTGCTCCTATAGTGGTTGCTTCAGGCATCTGTCTTTTAGACATGTGTGAAACTATATGATGGCAATTGCTTATGGAAAGAAGGGGAGCATTTAAATGCAAAGTCATCTAAGTATGATCTTTTAAATCTGAATGTCTTTTGCTGTGCATCAGAAAGGTAACTATTCCCCCCCCNAACAGGGTGATCCTTCAGGACACTGTGGGGCTTGTTCAGACTTCCGTCAGTATGAATGTTACCATTGCCTTATCTACAGTGACATCTACTGGCAAAAGCAATCTGCAAAGGGCCTCTTCCTATTAAAAGTTTTTTTCAGCGTTTGTTCTCCTATCTTTGGCATTTTTCTTCATCTTCTTCCCATCTTACCACTCAGTTGTTCACAGTCAGTTTGACATCTCGGATTACTCAATATAGCTTCGTGGGTTATCATCTTTTCAAACCCCAAATTCCTGTTCTCAATCAATCATCCATCTAGTTCCAGAGTATACGTCAAAACAGGGGAAGATTTTATATCATCAGCACAATTTGCAAGTGCATGTAAGAGTTCTGGCCATCTCCAACATCCAGGAGACACAGCTTCTGCTGAGGCAGCATCATCTCAACATCACATAGTTACCATTCCCACATACCTGCCTACTGAATGGAGCTATCACTGTCACCATCCACACACCAAACAAAAGCCTCTCTGGGCACAGGACTTTGCAGCCTCCAGAAGGCTGGTGGAGTCCAGTGTCAGCTGAGTTCCACAATGCTCAACAGAATCCACTGTGCTCTAGAGTCATCCTCCAGCTCTTCGGTATATTCTACAGAGTACATATATATATACAAGCATATAACATTTAGTGTATCCTGTATCTACTGATAAACATATCAACAGAGAGAATATTATATAATAGTATAGTTGCTAAAAATTTTCAAAACAATATGTAGGCACATTAGTTACATTAATATCATGAGCCTGTGAGTACAGAAAAGAATATTGTAAGGATTTTCTCAGGACAGCTGCTGAAAATACTATACTCCATGTTACAAATACTCAAATAATGACCATTAATAAATAATGTTTTGCTTTTATTTTGCCATATATAATTATTGCTATGTATCAGGCAATTCAAAACTAATTCAAACAGGGTTGCTGCAACAGACATTGGTGAAGTGCTTTGCTCTGAGCTTTGCTGCTGGTTTTGTTCTTCTCATGAAGGTCCCTTGAACCAGTCATGAAGATGAGCTGAACTATTTTGAGAGATTCAGGGTTTCTTTGGGGCATTGGGCCAGCAGGCTGAGACTTATTTGGGTAATCTCTGCAGACATTTTTAATAGACTTCAAAATCAATATATTGTTGAATAGCATGGTACCATGACTTCTGTTTGCTACAACAGTAAGATATTGCTTTTATTGTAACTGGTTTTGCAATAAAATAGGTAACAGATACTATTTACATCTTCAGTTTTTGGATTGCGTCTGCCATCTTCAGATCTGGGGACACAGCATTCTTTCATTCATACGTAGGTACCTATGCTTTCTACATAACCATGAGAATTTTTAAACAATTTGGGAATATGAGTTTGTATGCTGAGATTTTTAGTGATTTCCAGTAAATGGTTATTCATTAAATCATAAACTACAAAAGAGGCTGAAGTTTAAACAGGACAAAAGGAAAGCAGAAATCAAGAACAAACTCTCTGAAAAACACCAAGAACAACAGGGTTATTTTTTTTCTCAAAATCACAAAAGTGCTGTTCAAAAAAATAAATAAGTTATCAAGACCACATTTCTATGTGGTGTTCACACCACTGTAGAAAAGAACTTGAAGCAAAATGTTGACATTTAAACAGCTGATGCTTTATTCAAAATATTTTCAAACCAGAGTCAGAAAAAAACAATTAAATCAGATCTTCACAAAAATATATATTTCATCTACCTGTTGCATGTATCCTGTATGATTTACATCTGAAAAACAAAACTGTCAGAAGTATCTAAAAGTTATTCAAATTTATCTACCCAAGTATGTGGGTGAAATTTGACAAAATAGAAAGACACGGGAATTGACTGGGCAGCACATCAGTTCTGTTAAGCCAAGGCAATCTTTGTTTTCCCATGACAATCCAGTACATTCCTGTCAGCAACATCCCCTGTTCTCAAATTCCCTTCCAGAGACGAGACAGATCACCCCACAGTGAAAACTTTTACTTGGAATGAATGATGGAGAGGTTGACAGAAATAGAAAACAAAACATGACTTTAGAAAGATTTTTAAGTGTTTTCAGTATTATCTCCTGTCAGAAAGACAGCAGACCCACAGAAAAGGCCACCTGTATAAAAGGTATAGAAATAACAGTATCTAATAGCTTAATTCACAGACCAACCCTTTATTAGGCTGTATCTGTACAAACAAATAAGAGCAAGACTTGATATGAAAACCAAGCAGGCTATCTGCATGTGCAGACCATTGGTGGAAGTACAGCACCACAGTATTTTTTTAGGGTGTCTTATAATTTAAGGGTTTTATTCTAAGTCCTGAAGAGATGCCAGGGAAGAAGACTCAAAGAAAAATGAGCAAAGGTAAGCAATCATAATTAAAAAATGAAACAAACTCTTTATTTCATATCTATAACTAGAGAGCAGTATCAGACTGTGGGGGGTGAACAACAAAATGTAACAGGTCAGAAGTTAGATGTAGTCTATCAAGCAGCAGAGTGATAAGGGAGATTGTCATCATGCCTTTTTAGCCTAGTTAATAGGTAATAAAGGAAAGAAACCAGATCTCTAGAGCAAGATCCCTCTGGCATTCGTACCTTCGTGTTAAGGTTACAACCTTAAGGTTCTCCAAATATCTCAGTTATTTGCAGCTTTTAACAACTGAAGCCTAGGCAATATTTATCTCTAGCAATCTGCTCCTTGCCTATTTGAAGCTACAAGAACCTAAATCCAAAATCTCCTTTCCATTAAGTTTATAAAAACTGTATAACATATATAGTTCTTTTATGTTATTTTATTCATATGTAATGTTCCACTTTTTTTTTCTTTTTTCTGTGAAACTATTTTGAAATTGATTCATTTTTTTTTACCTCAAATTGATTCCTTGAATTCTTTTAGGTCCTGGTTGCTGTCTGGAAGGCCACCAAAGTTCTGTTTGCCGAAGCAACAGAGACAAATCTCTAAAGCAGCAGAGAGTGCACAGGTATATAGCAAGCAAGTTTATGGCAGCAAACAGGTGTCCGCCATATCTTCAGCCCACTGCACTCTGTAAGGAAAGACAGGTGTTTTCTTTGACATGAAGAAAATTCCCACCTGATGTTAAACATGTGCAACATTAAAAACATCACAAGCATGACTGGCAAAGGCTATGAGCCCAACAGAGCACACTGTTTTCCTTCTATACCAAGAACAATAGAGCTGACCCCAGGGCTCTACTGTGCTTTATTTAATTCTGAGAATAAGTTTATGGGTGATCAAGCATCCAGAAGTACACAGTTCTTGACAGCTACTATTTTCAGCAAGTACGCCCTATATTTTTTGGTCACTGAGCATTTAATTCTTCATAATGTAAAGGCTCCAAGTGTGTCAGAGGGTTAAGAGTTGATCAAAGAGACCTGCAGCTGTGTGGGGTGGTGAGGGTATGTTTCAGCCTTGTTTGCTGCAGAGTCATCTTAGTACAACATGGAGTTCATACTTGAGATTTAATTCTCCAGGAGCACATTGAGTAGTCTGCTTGAGATTTAGTGCAGCTCGAACACAGAGGAAATTAGTGACTGAGGATGCAACCAAGTGCTCAGACCCGAGCCTTCTCTGTAAAACTTTAAGCTCTTCAACAGAAAATACAAGACACATTCATAAAATCAATTTTTTATTTTGATAAAATCCTTATAAATATCAAAGCAGTGCATCAACTCCACTGTTTGCAATACGCAAGAAACATGTAAAACTTTGGTTTACAAGATGAAGCAGTAGCCTTATTGCTTTCTCTTCTGAGGCAAACAAACTTTGTATCCTTCCTGCAATTTGTAAACATTTTGTTCACGTTCTGCAGCTACTTCCCTGACAGAGAAACATATCAAATCCAACTCTAAGTCTAAAAAAAGAGGTGTGAAAACATACAACACAATCTCACTTTCTCCATGCACACTTTCCTGACATGCCCTTTCAGAATAACTATCCTGAGGTCTTTTTAGCTGCATTCCTCTCCCTAATGCTAGAAAACAAAAAATGCCTGCAGGGTTTTTCCCTGTGGTTAATACTTGTACCTGCTGCTGCTGCTAAATGCCTTTTATTTCTCTAATGGTCTATTAGTGCTCTTTCCTTCAGAAAACATTCAAAAGGCATTGGGAGGCCTTGCAGCACATAATAGTTATATTCTGGGGAGGAGAAAACAAACAAGTCCACCTATCTTAACCTGAACTAAACTAAACTACCTACATCTCTACGTCTAATTTATTGTTATAAGACTGCATACAATGTCAATCCTGATTGTGATTTCCCTTATGTTTGTCCATCAAAAGACCCATTGAGGCAAACGGCAGAGCCTATAAAACCTTTAAAAAATTAATTAATGGAAGATGAGTTGGTCAGAAGTACTACAGAGATTGATGGTACCCGCTGCCCACGAAGCCTCTAGCTGCCTATTCCAGGTACTGCTGGATTTCACTATGGAGTCCTCACAGTTTGAGAGTAAATTGAATTCTATCCTAAGCTACATCCTATGGCAAGTTCATTAAAAATAATAAAAATAAATTTGGCATAAAACAAACAATTATATTCAGATAACAAACAGGCTCAAGTCAATTCATGAAGACAGACATTTCAACATATTGCTATTGAGGGCTGAGCTTTTTGTTAGATATTGACTTGTTTCCAATTTCCTTGGCTTGCTCTGAATGTTCTCTTTGGTCTTGGAATGTAAGTGCAACCACCGAGGTTCAGCTATGACAGCAGAACATCAGCCAGTACCTTGAGACATTACATACCTGAGCAGTGCTGTGCTCCAGTGCATGGTGTGAGGTGTGCACCATGTGGTTCACACTGCAGCGTCCAATGTGTCTAGTATGAAACAGTCTGGAGCAACAGCTACCTCTGCCTCCTCATTTTAAGTGGTAAAAGTCTACTGCTACATGGATATAGTGTTATAGTCCCTTATTGTTCACCAAATGCAACAGACTGGATTTAGGCACAAAGAGCTCCCTCTATGCCCTTCTACCTTGCAGTTTTCAGGTTTTGGGACAATTTCATCACTACACATTGTGAAATTTGGAATACCTAATCCAGCTGGCATGATCATGCAATATACAAAATCCTTACTATCTGCCTTTTTAAAAAACCATCAATCAGTACACAATTCCTGATATGAAGCAGCCAGAATAATAGGATCATATAAATATCTGTTTTGCTTAAATGCTGTTAGTCATTACTGCTTTTTGTAGAAAAGTGAAATGATATCATCCTTGAAATATTTTTTCCTTGAGAATTACATTGTGAAGTCTTATATAGAAGCTAAGTGTTACATTAAAGACCAGAAGATTAAACTCAGAACATCCTATACGGCAAATAATACCAGGGATCAGTAATTTGGTGGTAAATTCTGGGCAACTCCTTCACCACGTCTGACCCTTATGATCAGCAGTGACCTCTGTGCTCCCAAACCAACACACAAACACAGTCAGATCTGTCAACATCAATGAACCTGCAATAGCTCAGGACATACTTGTCTGTGGGAAATGATTGCATGATAACCAGTAATAAAACAACACCTATTTGTTACAACAACTCATGAAAAAAAATAAAAATCGCGAAGTATAATAAGTAAGAAAATTAATTCAGCCTTTGGTTTCAGAGGGAGACGACTCTGGCTTTACTCCTTTAATTCCTTCTGACTTCTCGTCCTCTCAGAGGCTGGGGAGGCCGGTAGTTTCTCAGCAAGCAGCAGGCAACCTCGTCCTCAGCAGTGCTCAAGAGGCTGCGGAATTTGGCCAGCTGTAACCAAAAGAGACATAAGGTTCAGCATAACACCCTCACACTGATACCAGTGAAAAAGCATGTAGTAAATATTAAAGATACTTGTCACTTTTTCCACTTGGGAGAACAGAACTGCATTTTATTAAGGCATGTGGGGAATGGCAATTTCACCATTTCTGTCCTTGTAAATGAAAAAGGATGACTACGGAGAAAATCTCCCAAAATACAAGTCAGTATGAAACTGTGCATAAGGATTACTTGCTTCCTATATTCACGCTTTTCTTCCATAACCTGATCTAAATCAGGAGGGTTTATATTTTTTAGTTAGATTTCATAGTTTGGATATTCTGGAATGTTTTTTTTTTTCCAAAAATTAGATTACGTTTCTTATCATACACATATTCTGTGTATATTTTCTTGCTCAAAAAGGATATTCACAATTAACCTGGAATTGTAGCTGTGGCGCTCTAGAATGCTTCTGTAATTACTAAAATGCGGAGAGATTCTAAATTCTTCCTTTATGAAGACACAGGACAAGCAGTTATTCATACCTCAGTATATGCTTATCTCAGCAGAACCCCCAGCAGAGCTCCGTGTCGCAACCTCAGGAAATTCAAGCCTGATTTCTGACTTAAGGTTAGTATTTTGTTTAATTTCTAAGATTTCCAGTATTTACTGTTTCCATATATCACCTTGCTTGCCTTTGTGGTGCTGACTGATCAATCGGAATGGTGGACATCACTGGAAACAAACACTTGCAGCTACAGGCATCTTTATAAAAATATAGCATATTTCCACTTAAATACGTAAGATATAGCTAAAGTCTATGAGGAATGACTAGTAAAGAATCACTGTACTTGACAGTTTCCCACACCCTGTCCTCTGAACCTGTTACACGTGGCTGCTTATATACAGCATTTCACATTTTAGAATGTATTAATTACAGATAAGAAGCTTTTAACCTGAACAATAGCTTCTCTTTAGAAAGTTGAGACCTTAACTTAACACAAATTTTCCATCCTGGATTTGTACACATTGCAGTGAGTCTTACAAAGTCAGATTGAGGGGAGTGGGGAAGTGAGAAAAACACATTCAGCAAATAAATGACTTCAAGCCAGTCTCCTGACTAACAAGCACCCCATTCAGGGAACTGTCTTAACATTTTGCACAAAGGCTGAAGTCACCACTCCTACTGAGTATGTGGTCTCTTGGTCAGAAAAACTCTTTATGCCCAAGAGGATCAGTGACACCGCTGGGTGTCACTGTTGCAACGTTAAGATACGAAGCTCAGTTTAATAAGAAATGTAAATAGGCTCTTTTATGTAGCATCACAGTTTTCCTAAACCAGCCTAACATAGACCCCAACTTATTAAAATTGTATTATTTTTTCAGAATTCTACTAAATCCATCAAGTTTTACATATCTGGAATGCAAGAAGAAATTTATCTGCCAGATAAAAATGCCAGAGAAGACATTTGAGCGGGACATGCAAATAATCAAATCAAATGGAATTCCAGAATTCCTGCATCATCAGAACCCTTATATTCTGTAAGCTCCATGTGGGTTATTTTTGATTATTAATGTTTACACTAAGCAGATTATTTTTAAAAATGAATAATAAATAGCTGTTACAGCAAGAAAGGCAACAAGAAGTCAGAATAAATTTGATATACAAATTCTGCCTTTTGAAAATCTGGTATGATCTGCAATAACATATTTTTGGGTGTCATTTACAATTCCGAGTCTTACAAAAGCAACATTTCGACAGCAGTGAAAAATCAAACAGTACCTGTTCAGAACAAACACTTATGGGCTCTCTCAGAACAATCCAGATGACACTCTCAAGAAGAGGTGGAACAGTAAGAGAGCCAAAGTAAGTCCAGTAGTCCAGGGACTTGGGAAGCAGACAGCTAGGATCAAAGTTTGTGAACAGTGCTTTTTTACCCTGGAAAGAAAAATTTACATAAGCCCTTTCTTATTCTAGGTTAAGTACATTTAGAATTTTATTTCAAATTAAACAAACAAACAAACCACAGAGAAATGTTATTTATAAGCAAGACACCAAGGCAAATCATGCCAAAGGAGGTAGAGCTTGTTCCATTACCAGGTGGGCTGGCAGCATCCTGGATGATGACAGGAGGTCCTCATCAGTGCCTTTCTGATGAGGTTTTCCCTCTGTGACAGCTTTGAGGCTGCTATCCTTGCTGCTGGCAGGACACCATCAAAGGTGTGACTTTACCATCAACTCCCCTGAGTTACAAATGACCAGGAGATGGAAGTTGAGGGGAGAGGAGAGATGTTAGACTTTCAATGCGGTCTCTGTGGGGCTGGCAGAGTAACTGGTTACTGTCACTTGCTCCTCTTCCCATTCACTACTCCCAGGTCCACATGTTACTAATGCTTCTCCCTGTTCCATCTACCAGGACAGAGATGACTGTACACACATTATGTTGAGTCTCTGGCTGATTTATCTCACCCTGTACCTCAGCAAAACAGGGGAGGAAATCTTTCCCTCATCTCCTTTACAGCTTTCCGTAAAGCATGTTCTTCCCCTGCTACTATTCTCCTAGCAACATATTTGTCAGAGACTGGGTTCTGTGAGGAATTAGTCTTTTGCTCTGATCTTTTACTGTATAAAAATTATTTTTTGTCTACTTAGTTTTCAACCTAACAAGAATGCTCCTAGACTGTCTCAATCAGATATGGATAGCTTTGACACTAGGGATTGGGAACATGAAGATGAAAGGAGTAGCAGCCAGGTTCCAAAAAATCAAAAATCCTCCACCAAACAACAAAAGCAAGTAGCAACAGTAATATTTTTCAGAAGCACTCATTCACCTTGATCCTGATGGTGTCCAAGCGGTCAGTAATCTTCTTCAGTTGAGGGTTGCATTCACCAATCTATTAACACCAGAGAAAAAAGAAACACTGGAGCTCCAGGGAAAATAACAAAAATAAATAATCAAAAATCAAATGCATAATGAAACTGTTTTATATAACTGGACTTAAATGACTGAGATCTGACGGATTTTGTGAGTATAAGCCTGTGACTAGCTTGTCCTTAGAAATAGTATTGGTCATAAAGATAATATGTTCCCTTGCTCATAGTAACTTTCTGGCTACTCTTAGTAATTTTTTCAGCTACAAATAAATCACAAAATTTTCACAACAACTGAATAGAAATCATTATTTTTCATGTTTTAATATGCTGGATATTAAAAGTTGCAGGTTTATACATAAAATTTAAATTGCTTAAAACACCAAAACCACTGTTCTTATATATCCCAAGCAGAATTTGTCTGCTAAGAAGTCCAGTGACACTTTCCTTGAACCACTATAATGCAAACTGGAAAGACTGAATTACTAAAGCAGTTCTTTGCAACTGCTGCATGGAATGGCTCCCTGACTGTGCCAGCACCAGCACTAGCTGTGCTCAGGAAGCTATGGCAGCCACCAGAAACCACAGATTTGACCAAAGCCCTATCCTTTGCCATATATTATGGGACTTCTCCATCTGCTTCTTCATACACAAGCCAGTGAAGCTGTTGCACAAGTTTACTTTCATCTTTGAACAGTACAGAAATCAAAAACGTATATAAGTATTATAAGGAAATTCTCCAGTTTCTGGTTTTTTTTTTTTTATTGTTATTGTTTTCTAGAAGAAACTACAAGCTCAGAAACAAACCATGAAAGAAACATTTGAATCAAATCAGATTGTCCCCATTAGGAAATGTATTAGTCAAGTACAGGTTCTTCAGATCTGTATAGGGGCAGCTGAATTAGGTTTCACATCTTATGGTGTACTGAAGTGCAAACTAGGCAAACAGAAGAGTCTCACTGTTTTGAAAAATCTATTAATCTAATACTTGTACTCTTTCAAGAAAGCACAGCTCTCCATATTGGCAGCTAAACACTATGAAGGAAACAAGTATCTTTTCAGCAATAATTACACCAACCATCACTTTGGGTGTATGATGCAGATTTATCAGGAAGGATGGAGCATTCTTTTCTTACCTTCAGAAATACAGCCATGACTGCTAATCCATCTGACTGACGAGCTGCCTCAACAAAACTGGAATACTTCTCTGCGTTCCAATGGACCACATGAAGCTGAAAAGCAAAAGACACAGCATCAACTCTCGCTGATCTCAAGTAGTGGCAAATGCATACTACTGCAGCTTTCTGTTTGATACTACATTCTCTCATATGCAGAGCCATTCAATGCAGATATTTCATGAAATCGGTAAATACGCAGTTCATACAAATGGCAAAAGCATTTCCAATGGCTGGGATTATCCAAACTTTAGCAGGAATCAGCACACCACAGCGCCTGACAAACTGCTGTTGGGTCCCCAGATTTTGAATTGAGAAGTTAAGACAAGACAGCCAATGATTATATAACTCAAGTTTTTTAATCCATATTTAGCACAGCTGATTTTAAAAAGTGATTGAAATTCATGAGGATGTCATTAGTATTTTACTCCTCTTTTTCTTAATCAAGCTTTCAGCAACATTAATCGGCCCCATAAATAGCTAGAAAACAGGCAGAGGAACACACATTAAACTTGCACTGACCCCTTTTCCCTTGTTTAGTTCAAGCTAAAACACAGTATTTCATTTTTGATACTTTCTAAATGTTATTGTCTATGACTACCAGTAGTTAGGCCCTTACAAGCAGCTTGGTTATCTTCAGTTTGAACATTTGCATGCATTATTCTGGAGCTCTCCTGTTGTACTTGCTTAAGCAGCTTAAAGACAACACCTCACCAGGTGGAAAAAGGAAAAGCCCATGATCTCTGCTCCCATGCCACCTAAGTCACTCCTGCTTAACCAGGTTTCCTAATTCCTGATCACACTTCGTGGTGGGAGGTCCTGGTTCCTGGGAAGCGCCAGGATGTCCCAGCTTTGAGCATTAGTCCAACTGCCAAACTGAAGAGAGCACAAACACTCACACAGCACTTAAGTCTAAGTACTTCACAAACATTAATTACTTTCACAAATCCTCAGTGGATTAGTCAATCTTATTACCCAGAGTTTTTAGACAGAGAAGCTCAGAAGCAGGGCATGGGATTGGCTTTTCTAAAACTGGTGGACATCTTTTCAGCCACCGAACTTCACTCTTTAGGAGTGCTGAAAAGCAACTTCATTGAATGACTTAAATTGGGTTGAACCCCTGAAAAAAAAAAAAAAGCTTTCTTTTGGAATACAGCACTTACAAGAGCAATTTAGGAAAGCTGGAACTTGCTTTAAAGGTTTTCTATGGGAAGCAACATAGATGCATGGTCAAAATAAGAGATCTAGGAGCATGAAGAAATTTACTCTAAATCTCAATCCTCTCTGAGCTTCAATTTTTCGTATCTCTTACATGGCCTTACTTGATGTTAATGTTTGTTAAGCACTTGAGCTCTAAAATGCTGAAACGACTTCCAGCAAGTAAGAAATCCCACTGCCGTCAATAACAACACACTTATGGCCATGATGACACGCATGCTGGCTCACAGCTTCAGAAATCCTTGAAGGAAAGTTGCTAGGAATATTACAAATTAAACCACGAAGAGAATATAGTCCACTACACCTTTCTCAAGTGCATTAGTATCCTGGAGCTCATAGTGTCTGCACAGCTCACTATTATAAGTTCACAGAAGTTACACTGAACAACCTTTAAACAATTGCCTTTTTACACACACAAAAAGGAAACAGATACTCTCAGTCAAAATTCACTTTTATTGTGATTTGAAAAAAAAAAAAAGGGAAAAAAAGGAAAAAAAGCCAACAAAGAACAAAAAGGAAAATTCTAACAACTGCTAAAAGCCCACTCCCACTCCCTCATAGCTTTGCCCCAAAAAACCCCAAGCCAACCCTCCCAAAAAAACCCAAAACCCCCAAACAAACAGAGCCGGGAAACACTTCTGGGTACAGACCCATTCTCAATGGCTTGTGACTTCTCTTTAAGGAAAATATCCCGTCTTACCACCACTCTGTCACTGCAGCTTGTGAAGACACCTTGATCAGATCATATGTTGTCGCAAAGAATGGAGCCATGGATCACTTCTGCTTCCTGGTGGGTTTGGAGGCCAAACCTTGCAGTCTTCTTTACCTGTACACTAATTCTTTCTCCAATTCAAGTTGCTTTTTCTCAAAATCTTGCATATCTTCCTTATGAAGGTAAGCACTGAAACCATTTTCATGTCTCCTTCTGAGGTATTTTCTTTTGTGTGAACAGTGCTCAGAAGCCTTGATCTTAATTCTGGGTTTCTTATCCCAAAGCCAAAGTGACATCTAGAGAGCTTCTTGTGGAGGGTTACCCAATCAACAGGTAACAGAAAGGCTTTTAGATTGGCTAGAAATTCAGAGAGATTTTCTCCTTCCGTTTGGTTTCTTAGATGGGAAACATATATTTTTTTCTCAGCTAGAAATTTGGGGTTGGTACTTAATGGTTTTTAAGTACCTCTATTAATTCTTTATATTCCATCTCACCTGGTTCCTGTGGAAAACATAAGCCTTTAAACACTGCAAATGTCACTTTTCCCCATTAGTGTTAGAAAACTGATCTTTTTTCCCTGACCACTATCTCTTACAGCATTTCCAGCAAAATCTGCACACCACTGTGGATACATTGCATTTTTTTTTTTCTTCTGTGGGATTATGACCTTTACTTGTCCATTACCATTTATTTTTGTACTATTTATTTCTTTTTAACCCCAGAAAACTCTTCCTCTCTCTGAATTATCTGTTGTTAAAGGTCTCAGTCTCATCAAAATACTCCATGTTACTTCCATTTGCAAAGAGGCATCGCATACTGAATACTTTTTCCTGCGGATTACTCAAATGCACCAAAGGAGACAGAGCAGGAGGGAACACTCCATGCCAGAGCAGACGGTGCATGTCTCCCTGGGGCACACCACCTCCACTGAAACACCATACCCCACAGACAGCAGCACCTCATAGATACCAACGTGAGGTTCTTAAAGTCATAACCATCATATTGCTAAGTGCACCACCAAATGCAACACTCTAAGTCTTGCATAAACTTTACACTGCACAGGCCCCAAAATCAAGTAATTTTGTGGTTTGTCACTGAAGCTGACTTAGAAAATGTTCTCCAAGGAAGAGACAGTGAAAGACAACATTTAAAATAACTCTTGAACATTAAATCTTGTTCTTATCAAGCTCTTCTCTTCTGTACTCCTTTTTTAATTCTCTCCAAAGTTTTCCAATAGGTTCTCCTTTGAGAAAGGACCAAACACGCAACACTTCAGGAAGACCGCTTTTGATAAAATGTGGGGAAGACGAAAAGCGTGAAGAAGGGGGGCAACAATATTCTTACAATGGAAAAACTAGTCACAAGCTTAAAGGTACAAACAACTCCATGGAAAGCCTTACCTCTGCCGCATACTTCATCCCATCCACCGCGTGCTCAGAGCCGGCTTCATCATTGGACCCCCAGTGGAAGTGAATCTGGCGCAGCCTGTAGGTCCCGCTGAGCGGCCCCCCAGTCAGCACTGGAAACCCAAGCAGAGGAAAAGGCTTCAGTGCAGGAACGGGAGCCTCCACCCACATCCTCTAACCTCACACCAGACTTCAGTCTTCAGACAGTCCTCTGCTCCTTCTCAAAGGCTGTCTCAGATGGCTTTCCATTTCTTGGAAGTACTACAGGAACACTCAATTGTCCAGGATATGACTATCAAAATTGCATTTATATGTAGATTAGCAGGCTATGGCCCACTAAAAGGGTATGTTGTTATCTCCAGGTTTGTCTTGAATGTGAATTACATTCAGAAAGATTCCTTACTCTCTGGAAAACAAATCATTCCACTCTCCTGGCTCTGTATCTCCTCTGAGGGTTTGGGAATCAGTCTGGGATAGTTTATTGGCTCATTATAGAAATTTTAAGGGGAAATGAGGGGAGCTTTAACCAGATGGTTTTTAAATTAAGACCAGTAGGGAGGGCAATGGTGATTTCTTCTCTCTTCTAGGTTTAGTCCAAAACCCAAACTTTGTTAGGAACAAAACACACCAAATAAAGAAGAAAGAAGAATTTTGAAGGTGCCTATCTGCTAACACAAGCAGCCTGGCTAATGAAAAGGAACTTGCACTGTTTATCCGGGGGGAAGAGTATTTGACTTCTTTAAAGCTTCAACTCAAAAACATGCTTTTACACAGCCTATAAACTTAGCGAACAGAAGGGATGGGGAAGTGGCACTGCTAAAACAAATTCCTTCTTTCAAGGACTGATAACTTGGAGGCAATTGATCCTAGAAATATGTAAAGATCAGTGTTCTAATTGGCTGAGGGAGAATCCTTAGGCAGAAATCCATCAACATGAAATACCATTGCTGAAAAAAAGTAGAAAATGCCTGATGTGCCACATCATACAGTGATGGTAAAACCCTTTCATTCCAATAGTAATTAAGGAAGATGTTAGTCAGAAGCTTTTCAGGCAACTCTCAGTATCTTAAATTTTGAAAAATGTTTGAAGGAGATGAATAGACCAATTTCAAAGAATGGAGCTAATGTGGTAACAAAGAGCATAAACAGACTTACAAAAACAGTTATAGACTTGATAACCCAGTTTCAATGCTGACCAAAGTGAAGAAACAGTTCATATGAAAGTCAGTTAATAATGTATTAAAAGATGGGAATGTATTTAGTACCAATTATTTGCTTTTTTTTTTCATGAAACCAACACATGGCAGAAGTTCTTACTTCTCAGGGGAGCCCCAGAAGTCAAATTTGAGCCCTAGAAAATTCAGTATTTTTTGAGCAATGACCTGAAATAAAACAAAAACATTACTGATAAACTTTGTCAGTAACAAATATTAGGGAAAACAGTGAATTACTCCATTTATGGATGTGGCCTGAAGAATCTAGTTCACACACAGAAGACATGGAACATCCTGAAGGAGATTGGGAATTACATCTGTGAATTATCTGATCGACATCTGTCAGTGCTTTGCCATAACATGAACTGTATTCTTGAAGATATGGCCTGAGGAAATCAGTAAGAGAAGGATCACATCATCACTGCTTTGGTACCATGGTAAGCCTACAGAAATACCTGTTAAGGCTCTGTCACTCCATGGATGGAGTTAAGAGAGTGGAAGAGGTTCTTGGTGTATTCACATTCATTGACTTTTTTTAGAAAAAAAGGAGTTTAAAGGCTGAGTTGATATAACTCACATCAGGAATAAATTGTGACTTCTATTTTTTTTTAACTGTGAGAGTAATTAACAATCAGAACAACTTACCAAAGGTTGTGGTAGGTTCATCATCGCTGGAAAATTTGAAATCAAGACTGTATGTTTTTCTAAGAGATGTGCTTTAGTTCACCAGTGTCTACTAGACTTGAAGCAGAGATTAATTCTGAGAAGTTCCATGGCATCTGACACACATGGTCAGACCGATCACTGACGGTCAGCTGGTGGCTTTCAGGCAACATCCAATGTTGCTTGTATTGACAGGAAATTTAAAACTAAGACTGTCCAGAAAACCAAAGCATGATGGTGTCTCCATCTATTTCTCTCCCTGTTGACAGTGTAAGCTAACAAGTCCTCAGGACTAACAGATAGGGTGATCAAAAATTAGTTCTCCTCTGGCTCTGACCCTTGTGAAAGCATCATGTGGGCTTGGATATTCAGGTAAGCCTCACACAGCCACAAGATGGTTTTATTGCTTGAAGGTTCTGTGCTACTACAGTTTCAAGGGGAGGCATGCTGACTTGCCCAAAATCTAAGAGAAGGCTTTTAAAGATGAAGGCACTAACATTACAAAGACTATGCTAAACCAGAGAACTTCTAAATAAGAACTATTGCTTGCAAAAAGGGAAGCTACATACTCCTGGTAAGGACTGGAACTGTAACACTCTTCAGAGAAGAAAAGGGATCGCCTGGGATATATTTCACTTTTTCTGTATTGGCTCTTTCCTGATGCAAGAAGTCCAAGTACGGGTTGTAAAAAGGGGAAAAACATATAACCAAACCTGCAGCTAAATTCAGATAAGAGATTTGAGCGATTCAGTTGGAATGAACCTGTAATGAGACACAAAGGATTCATCTGCAGTGAGAGAGAGAGAGCAGCATTTGAAAAATTGTACACAACACTGTTCAAACAGGGCGGCACGCACTACCCAGGTGGTTGGGGTGGATCAAATCACTACTGGAATAGGGAATCCCAGCACTTCCTCAGAAACACAACCTCAAACTTGTGTTCAAATATGTTCCCACATTGTAACACGCTGAAAGACAGGGAAAAAAGGAATTTCTCATCTGAAGGAGCAAAGCCTTATTGTTTATGAGGAGTTCATACCCAGTAGTGAGATGTGCCCAGGCTCTATGCACCCTGTTTAGGAAATGGAAACAGTGCAACAGGAAAGGAACAAACCTGATTTGTTGACGGTGTCATCGAACTCCACACTGGTGGAGTGCCCATTGTTAAGGATGATTTTAGCAGAAGCTGGATCATAACTGGGATTTAGAGGACGAAGGGAGGGATCATACTTGGTTTCCTCCGTTTTGATGTCGATGGGTGACTGACGGTCTCCATTAGCAACAGGAAAAACCTCCTTCCAGCGGGCAGGCCCTGCAATGCATTGGAGGAAAAGTCTAAATTAGTGACAGCGCCCTCGTTCTTATGAAAGAAAACTCTGCTTGAACTGTTCTCATTTGCATCCTTTAAATTCAAAAAGGATACATCAGGAAAACACAGACCAAAATACTCAGCTACTTTTGCTGCATCACATTGCAACAGCTTTCAGGACCTCTTCACGTATCTTGCATGTACCTTTGAACAAGGCCACATGCAGTATATAGGAACTTAATTATTCACGGTTAGGACTCAACTACGCACAAGAAATATACAATAAATGCTCATTTGAATTATGTATCCTGCATCCAACAGGCACTATGTCCCAATAATTTTTTGACATGCCGTTTTTGCCTATTATCATGTCTCATTATGTCTTTAAGGATTACCTCTTTTCTCCAAATTCCTGCATTAACGATTTTTTTTATACCTTCGTCATTTGCTGCAGAAGACCTGAGAACACATCTTCTGCTGACTACGCTGAATGAGATGAGGAAATGACAAAAAAGGTAAAAAAGCTGAGTAGTTCATAGGCTCTTCTGGAGCCTGACGGCAGTGCCTGTAACCTACGCACTGCTGAGCCACTGATCACCTTCTCCCAACCTACCAAATCTGCACCCCAGCTGTCACAATGAAAGAGAGACTGTCACACTCTAATAAAGTTTGTGCACACACACAACACACAGACGTATGGCACTGACAAAATCCAAGAGCAGGAACACTCAGAACAGTGGTGCCTGCACAAGATTTGGATTTCTACTACCTCCTGCTGATAAATTAGAGTAGATCTTCCAGACACAGACTTGGAGCACCATTCATCAGAGTTAGGTAGAAATTAAAGGACTAAAGAAGCTGTTAATCAATACCAGTGAACTCAAGTTAACCTTCCTCTCTCCATGCAAGATAAGTAAAATGTCAGCTGAAAAGCTAATAATGCAATAATATGGATCTGAGAAATTGGCAAATGTCATTCTAAAATAGTAAGAAAACCTTCACTGATGAGATGTGTGAGTTATCTGTTGCTACCCTACTAAACATTAGAGAGTTCTCAATAAAATATATATCCCATTTTTTGACCATACCTGAATAAAGAGGCTAAATAATAAAATACGAACGATAGTTGCTTGGGGAATATATTCTATAAGGTGAAGATAGAAAGCAAGGTTTAGGATAGAAATGAGGTTAATGTAAGGGGAAAGAGGAAAGGAAAAAGAGGAAAGGGAAAAAAAAGAGAGGTGAAAGGGGAAAGTCTGCAGTGCAAAGGATCTTTCATTGTTAAGAAATGCATGGCACTTGTTTTTCCTCCAGCCTTATGGGTAAGAAGCATAATAAATCAACTAAGAGAGGACGGATATAAGAAAACCTTAATATGAGCATGAGAATCTGGTCTTATAAGATATGCATCACTGGAAATCTTCGTAACGCCCCATACAGATAACTGATCTCAGTGCAAAAATTAGCCTGTTGGTTTGGGTCTTTCTGGATAGCTTAGCACTTAAATAAACGTTGACAAAAAAGGATTAAAATTAATGACACCATGATTAATAGCCTAGCACCAAAATTGCTAGGTATTTTTCTTTCCTTGACTTCAACAGATGTAAATACAGCTGAGAAACTCACAGGTGCTAAAAGCACCCCAGCAGTAAATCAGGGAAGGACGCGCCCCCAGCGCTGCAGGGCAGAAGCTTGCACAGCCACCTGGGCAGAGACTGATTCTCATCTGAGCAGCACCAAAAAATGGAACAGGGAACAAGAACTTGAAAAAAACAGCCTAAGACCTAAGTCTCAGGCAGAACAAAGGCCTGAATTTGTTAAAAAGTCCTTTTGTTAATGACTACATTAACTAAACTCAATAAGGAAATTGCTTCTAAGGAAGAAGATAAAAATCCTACTGGATTGAAATATAAAACTGTTTAAACTTAATTCTCACTTCACAAATGGTAATCAAAGCTATTCAATATTTTAATTACATACAGTTTAGCATATATTTAATTGTGTTTAGATCCTAGTATCCTATAGTTAGAGACGCAATGTGAAATTTTATTCATGAGAAGCATCACTCCATCATTTATACCTAACCACTGTGATTTGGGATGCTTATGAAAAGCTTATTGCTACTTAATTTTAATGTTTCTGATACTCCTTAACTGAGAAAGGGCAAAATATATTTATGTGCTTAACTACTTGGTCCTATTCCTCTATCTCCAAAATAACTATAGTTACTGTACATTAAATAATATGAAAGATTTCCATTCAGAAATAATACAAAGGTGTCTAAGAGAGGACCCAAGGCTGTGATCCTGTCATTAACTAATTATGTAATAGTAAACTTCACTTCTAAAAAGACATTTTAGTTGTTTTTGAACTTGTTCTTGGCTCAGCTGACCAAAATGCTGTTCTGCTATAGTGATTAAAATTCTATTGGTAAACAAGACTACCAGAAATCTGACCTTTCAAAATATACAGGAATATATCAAGAAACTTCAGCTCATTTTGCACCACTAGGTCATAACAAGCAGTATTCCTTACTAGATAATCTACCAGCAATCTAATACAAGTATAATACTCTTGCCACTCTAGGAAAACTATGATTCAATTCATTACTACAGACCCTACTCCAATGCAAACTTTGTGTATGACTGTTGGAAAAAAGTCATTACAGTTGGAAGAGATGCTCAAATGCATGTCATACAATCATATTTAAGCCAATAGGATCTCCAAGGGGAAAATTTCTTCTGAATTTGGACCTGAGCTAGATGCCTCCATATTAACATAACATACAATTTAGTTTTTTAAATACGTACTTTAAGACATGTCCAGGGAAGTATAACTCACTTATTCAACTGCCTTCTTTTTTTTATTTACTGAAGGAAAGTGATTAATATACCAATTTTTGAACTTATGAAATTCTCTGCTGTTGTTGGGAAAGTGTTCTGTTGCTAGAGGCGATTACCTAGTAGCTCTTAACAATAAAAGCCATTGTGACTAAGATTTATGACAAAAAAAATCAAACCATCTGCTCTGAAGATTTCATACCTTTATTTTGGACACAGCATTACCAAACACTGACACTGTTAGATCAGACTATTGTTTCATATACCACTCACCAGCACTGCACACATCCAGTTCGTCAAACAGGTCTCATAATGAAGGCATTTAGGAGTTTGCCAGGAAATAGAACTCAGTGTAGACTTAACACTGTTGTGTTTTAATCCAGCTCCCGTTAAATATTAGGAATTTCATTAAAAGGATAACCTCAGACAAGCCCACTGCAAGATACAGCTGAGTTCCAGCGAGCCTCTATATGTGCATAAATAGAGCATGTACGGGGTAAAAAGTGGATTTTTTTTTAAAAAAATTTGCTATTACAGATAGAAAGTTCATTATTTTAGTATGGTCTGACCTTGACAGGATCACATCCTCATTTGTTCTTAAAGAGAATCCATTGCCCAATTTATTATTCACAAAGTGTTCAAATTTATAAAGTTAAGTTTGCAAGTAATTTAGTTGTGTATTAGGTTACAATAAGATTAGCTCAAATAAAAGCAATTAAAAAATAATAATGGGTAAAATTAAGTGCCTTCTTTTAAAGTAGATATCAAAACGATGTATAAGGAGTTATATAGTATATAGTTCTTTTCCAGCCTAAATGGTTCTTTGACTCTATGAATTCATATCCCTTTTATTTTTAAATTGCCTCAGTGTGACAGTAGTAACTTGATTGAGAGAAATTTTTGCAGTAAAACACATTACATGTATTTTTCATATGTTTAATTAAACAAATAGAAAACAGAAGGCAATTGATTTCCCACTGTGGTTCCTTTCAACCTTACTCATTCTGTGATTTGTTTTTTAACTAAGGCAATTCTCCAGTAAACTAAAAGGACAGTTCTATGAAGAGGCGAAAACCTTCACCTCTTGACAGGAACCTTGAGCAGCAGTGAAAATCACACATGATACCACAATGAAGCCAGTTTTCAAGATTTCAGTATTGTGCCTTTATAGATAAGAACCATCAAAATCGTGAGGTAAGAAAAGTAGCAAGAAAGCAAAGGTCAAAGCTTTCATAGAAATAAAATAATGCCTCATTGCATTTCAGAAATAAGTGCATCAAAGCAACTGTGAAGTTCTGCATTAGGTTTCCATGGCAAGGTAGCAGGGAGGCTACAAGAGTGTCTTCTGTGAGAAGCTGCTGGAAGCTTCCCTGCGGGGAACCCACGCTGGAACAGTTTGTGAGGAACGGCAGCCCATGGGAAGAACTCACATTGGAAAAGTTCATGGAGGACTGTCTCTCCATGGGACCCCACGCTGGAGCAAGGGGAGGCAGAGACAATACGTGATGAACTCACTACAGCCCCCCGTTCCCTGTCCCCTGCACCGCTGTGGTGGTGGACATAGAGAAAACCAGGAGTGAAGTTGAGGCTGGGATAAAGGGAGGGTGGAAGGAAGGTGTTTTGAAGACTTCATTTTATTTTCTCATTACTTTACTTATTTGATAGGCAACAAACAAAAATAATTTCCCGAAGTTGAGCCTGTTCTGCCCATGATGGGAAGCCGTGAGTGATCTCTCCCCATCCTTATTGTGACCCACAAGCCTTTCAGGCTATTTCCACTCCTCTGTCCAGCTGTGGAGGGGAGTGATAGGTGGGCACTGCTTTGGTGGGCACTTGACATCCAGCCAGGGTCAATTACTAAAACTTTTAATTCTGTATAAAACAGTGAGTCAATTCCGTATAAACAATTCCGTATAAAACAGTCCTTATACAAAAATATACCATATATGCAGATATGTATGTGTCATATTTAACAGTCTACTTCATGCATGCAATGATTTATGTTGCAACTGCGTCAAGTAACAAACGCAGAACTCAGAACACAGATGTCTTTTCAACTCTTCAGGCAGTCAACTATACATATAACTGCCCCAAATTTAATTATTTTCACTTTGTTTCTGCCTCATGAATTGCAAAAGTTAATCTTAGTTTCAGGGAAACTATTTTCAGGGCCGTGAAGGGCAACAACATTTTTCAAGAATCAGAGCAATTTCCTTCATCTGCTACTCAGTCAAACAAGAAACAAGCAAACCCAATAACATAAATGCATAAAAAGAGTTAAGAAATAAAACTGATGTTAGGGAAGAACAGTGAAGTGTTAGATATCCATGCCTCTCTCCTTCAGTCTCCTGTGAGAAGCAGGGCAAGGGGATGGACTGGTGAGGAGCTACCTACCCCAGAGCTGCTGGGGGCTCCAAGAAAGAAGCGACAGAAAGGCAAATTTCATCTCAGCCAGTAAACAGAGTTTTATAGGAAAAATGGGGCCTCAAGCAAAATCCAGGCTCGCCCCTATAGAAACTCTGGTGGCCTCCCCATACTAGAAGTTGAGAATAGCAAACAAGTGGAGACAGGATAAGGGAGGGAAAGTGGCTTCCTTATCTGGACAGCGCAGGTGAAGCTCACAGCATGGAAACACGGAGAAACGAATTTGAAAAACAAGACCCATTTACGTCTTCAGGGGAGGGGTAGAGTAGACTGCACAACAGCAGATAACACACCTAATCATTTCATCATCGCTGTGAGCCACAACCACCCTGTTTTTCAGGAAAAGTATATCCATCCAGAAAAGATGGAACAAGAGGGCCAGAAAGGGAAGGCAGTACTTGCACAAACAGTATTCCAAAGTCTAAGTAATAATATACACAAAGCATATTCTTACAGGCATTAGTATATGCAAATATATAGCTGTCTCCTTTTACTGTCATGGTGTTTTATTGCTCTGTGTACAGACAATATAAGTTATTCCACGTATTTTATCAGAGCTGAGCCTCAAATTTACAAAAGCACTTTCATTTCTACTTGCATGACTTGTGAGACCGTCTGTACTCAGGAGCAACGTTTGCATGACTTAAAATGCAAAACAGAGCAAAGTCTTTAAGGCTGCAGATGAGCACATCTTGGGACTTCAAAGACCGACGAGACTAAGGAAACCATGGAACAACTAAAATCCAAAGGCATCTCGTCTTAGGTGCACAGCAACACATTTAAATGACTGATTCTAGTAACTAGGCTTTCCCACCGCGCAACAGGAGCAGAAGACAGCTGGAATCAGAAAGGCACTGCCGATACAGCAGCTCCGATCAGTGTGACTGTCTAACAAGAACTCCATACGCACACACAACTGCTCAGCCACACGAGCAAACGAAATCCCCACCGGGAGCGCTCCGGACGCTCCGGTCCGGCTCTGCAGGCGATGCCTGGCGCACGGACACCTCTCCCAGCCGCCTGCCTTGCGGAATGCCCAGACAAAAACGCGCTCGCTCTCACGCTGCCAAGCCTCGGCAGCGTTTCATCTCCTCCGGTTTTCCCGCGGGCGCGGGGGCTGCCGAGGCGAGGGGCGGGAGGAGCCCGGGGGGGACCCCGCGGGAGGCGCCGCAGCTGCCCCGGCCCCGCTGTCGCTGCCCTACCGTTGTGCTCGTCGTATCCCCAGTGCAGCATGGCTCGGCACTGCTCTGCTGCCCGCACGGCACGGGATGGGATGGGACGGGCTGCGACGGGATGGGAGAGGCGGCTGCGCCCGATTTGAAGGCGACGGGCGGCGACGCCCCGATCCTGGGGCGCTGATAAGGAGCCTGCGGCGCTCCGGCCCCCGTCCCGCCCGTGCCGGGCCCCGGCCCCGGCCCCGGCCCCGGCCCCGGCCCCGGCCTCGACCCCGGCCCCGTCGGGGCGGCCCGGGGCCAGCGCCCGGCCGGCGGCTGCAGTGCCGTGTCTCCAGGGCCCGCTCCAGCAGAATTCTTTCCCTCTGCTGTGCTGCCCCTCGCCAGCCCCCGTCCCGCTGTGCGGCAGGGAAGGACGGGGAAGAGGGTCCATTCCTGCGGCCGCCCCCGCCCCTCGCGAAAGTGAAGCGGAGTGCGCACCGCTGCATCTCCTGCCGCCTTGCTCCCGGGGAAGTGAACCCAGTTCCTTTTGGAATTGGCTGTAGGAAGGTTTTCCCAGGCGCGGCCCCTGAGGAAGGTGCCCCACAACCCACTGGGAATTTATTCTTTTATCCAAGCACCCCCGGGGCTCCCCGTGGGCACGTGCTTGGGGCGACACTGCCCGTGGGACCCGCCGCTTGGCCGGCGGCGGGCAGGGAGCGCTCAGCCTTTCCCTGCTGGAAAAAACCTGGCTCCGAACGCACGGGAGTGGCAGGAGGGGTCGGACAAGGGAAGGGGTACGGGAGAGGACAGGGAAGGGACAGGGAAGAAGCAGGGACAGGGCGGGGAAGGGGCGGGGAAGGGACAGGGCTCCGCCCCCGGCGGTCCCGCCGGCAGCGGGGGGGTGTGAGCGGCGCCCTCCCCGCCGTCACGCGCCGGGTGTGACGTCACGCCGCCGCTGTCGCTGCCATGGGGAAGAGTCGGGGCGCGGCCGCCAAGGCCGGCAGCGTGTTCCGCATCGCCCGCGGCGCCCTCAGGGCCAAGGCCAAGGGCAAGGCGAGGCCCGTCACCTCCGCGCTGAAGCAGGTGAGTGCCGGGCCGGGCCGCGCTGCCCCACCGCGGGGACGGCCCGACGGCCCGGGTCCCGAGGGTCTGCTCCTCTGAGGCCTCGCCGCGGCCAGGAAGCGCTCGGGACTGACTAAATCGAGCTGTTTTAGGGACAGGGTGCGTCCGCTCAGAGCGGCAAGGTGCACCGTTTTCACCCTAAAATCAGGTTTATATGTGGATGTCATCATCTGCGAAAAGAGAAGCGCGAGGATATTGTTTGATCTGCAGACACCCGCCGCGGAGGATTTCAAGCTGTTCCTCTTGGCGGGTGTCATTTGGGAAGTGTCTGATGGCATCTCAGCGTGTCCTAGGGAATGCGATGCCAAAGGGAGCACCAGCAGTTACTTAGTGACTTCACCCTCACTGGACCGTCGTAGCAGCTCGTCCTGCTCCTTTCCATCATGTTCGCAAGCCCAGTCCCCTTTGCCAGGCTCTGGGCTCTGTTCTCACAGCTCTCCTTGATGCTGGCTTGGGAACTCATCACCTGTTAGGTGATTCAACTTGCTAAATCAGCAGCAAAAGCAATTAAAATGCATTTTGGGTTTTTATGGGCTGGGTTGGTGAGCTGAACAAGCTTTTTTATGAATGAATACAAGGAGAAACGTTTTGGTTGGGAAGAACCAAAAAGCATGGAGCTTTTTCTGATCCAGTTGCTGTTTATTTGCCTCATTGTGGCAGCGAGATGCAGTGAACAGGTCTAGGAGCGCACACTGCTCTATATTTTGCTCTTATTTCCTCTTTGACCCCTTCTTGCATCTTACATGGGCTGTGATGCTCTGCAGATGCTTCAGTGAGCTGATTTAACACACTAACGCAATGAAAAAGTAAAAAGGCAAAAGTATTATTCTGTCATTTTTATGTCCGGGGAGGAGCACAGCCCAGAGGAGGGAGAAGGCGGGTCTCAGAGCCGAGAGTAATGCAGGGGAAGAGGGATGGGTGTGATCTAAGGAAGAGTTTCCCTATTGGTAGCACTGAGTCATTCTACAGTATCTTCTCCTCAAACCCTGCCTTCAGCTTGAGGTGTGTGTTCTGTTGAGAGTTCAGCTGTCCCTCTAGGAAGACATCTGCTAATAAAAGTAATAAAAGCAGAAAGTTAGTGGCTTATTGTTCCTGTTTGATGCAGTTGCTGGACAGAGTTAAACAGCTCTACAGAAAAGGCTGTTTCAGATTTCCTCCTGAAAGCCAAAGCCACTTGACAAATTAATCTGGTGGACAGACAGGAACATAACACTTTGGAAATAACAATTTCATGTTGTTGGTTTCACGTCTCCTAGTCTAGAGTGTTCTGTATAATAAAGGGAAAAACAGGTTTAAAATCATATTCATGAAAAGTCAGTAACTTATTAGGAGTAAAATTTTATTCTGTGTTTGAAGCTGTATTCTTTAATGCATTAAGCCTTTGGGCTTAATGGGATTTACTTATCATTAAGAAGTATAGAAAGACACTTAGAAAAAAAATGGTTAAAATACATTTATTATTTAATAGGGAAAATTCCAGTATAACTGTTCAGACAACTTTTGATATAGATACCCATGCTAGCTATAGAGCCTCTTCCTGTGGAAGAGTCCTGTCTGAGTAGCCATCAGGTACTGAAACTGACTGGACCCCTGTGAAGCTGAAAGATGGTGACAAGCCCTAATGGGAAGATTTTTGTACATTGTGTTACCCACAGTCCGTCCACTCTGATCGGACCTGGGAGCTGCGTCTGTATTTCTCCCATCATTGTCCAAGTTATTATGGATTAAAGTGCCAGTCTGAGTAGGCTTGTTTTATCGGCCCCGTCCCACTGCTTTCTTAATGCTGGTTCTCTTGGTCATCCAGAATAAATGGAATTGTTGTTAATTTAAACATGCTCTGAAATTATGGAGGCTTTGAAAGCAAAATGAGTATGTGTAACCATTCACAGTTTGGTTCTGCCTGTGTAAACTGCTGAAAGGTGAATTATAGAGGTCGCCTGTAGGTATCCTGAAATTTGAGGTTGCCTGAAGAACTATGAGCGTGCCTCTAGAGCGTTTGCAATGTAATAGGCCATTACCTGGCTATGATCCTGTCCCAGACTCTGGAATCAACAGCTGCTAGGGCTGAGACCAGCTGAATCCTACTTCGCTGCAGTGATGAAAGGGTTTATATCCTCTTGCATCCGCTACCATGGATAATTGCCCCCAGAGCACAGGACATGTCCGTATTTTAGCTCTTCTCCTTTAAAAGCAAGCATCTTATAAATCAACTTATAAAGGCAGACTTGCTGAAACTGGGGCTTAGATGCCCAAAGGTACACAGCCACAGTTTCTTTAAATACCATGGCAAAATCTGGTAGACATTGTTGGCCTGCCTCCCCCAAGAAGTAGAATGCAAGATGTGATGTTGAAAGGCAAACTACTGGAAGAAATTTGAAATGGTAAAATTATTTACAAATTGTATTGGGTTTGAGGGGCTATGGGCATGACTTGTGTGAGAAGCTGCCAGAAGCTTCTCCCATGTCTGACAGAGCAAATGCCAGCTCCAGGATGGACCCACTTCTGGCCAAGGCCGAGCCCATCAGTGACTGGCAGTGCCTCTGGGATAAAGTAGTTGAGAAATGGGGGAACACCTGCACAACACCAGCAGCAGTCAGAACAGAGGAGAGAGATTTTGTAAGATAAACAGCTCTGCAGACACCGAGGTCAGTGAAGAAGGAGAAGGAGGATGTGCTCCAGGTGTCAGAGCAGAGATTTCCCTGCAGCCCATGGTGAGGCAGCTGTGCCCCTGGAGGTCCATGGTGGAGCAGAGATCCATCTGCAGCCTCCACGCTGGAGCAGGTGGATGCCTGAAGAAGGCTGTGACCCTGTGGGAAGCCTTTGCTGGAGCAGGCTCCTGGGAGGACTTGGGACCCTGCAAGGGACGCACTCTGGAGCAGCCTTTCTTGGAGGACTGCACCCTGTGGAATGAATCCAGGCTAGAGCAGTTTGTGAAGAACTGCAGTCTGTGGGAAGAACTCACACTGGAGAAGTACATGGAGGACTGCCTCCCCATGGGAGAGACCTCACGCTGGAGCAGGGGCAGAGTGTGAGCAGTCCTCTCACTGAGGAAGAAGAAGCAACAGAGACAACTGTGATGAACTGACTGCAGTCCCTATCCCCTTGTGCCACTAGGGAAGCAGAGATAGAAGCTGAACCTTGGAAGAAGGGAGGGGTATGGGGGGAAGGTGTTTTTAAGATTTGGTTTTACTTCTCAGTAACCTGCTCTGATTTGATTGGCAATAAATGAAATTCATTTTCCCCGGGTCAAATCTGTTCTGCCCACAATGGCAACTGGTGAGTGATCTCTCTGTGCCCTTATCTCGACCCACAAGCCTTTTGCTATATTTCCTCTCTGCTGTCCAGCTGAGGAGGGCAGTGATGGAGTGGCTTTGGTGGGCACCTGGCATCCAGCCAGGGTCAACCCTCCAGAGAGATGAAGGAGGGAGAACCCTTCCTGGAACTCCACTCCAGCTGAAAGAAGCTGAGGGCAGTGTAGTAGGGCCTGTCTACAGCCTGGCTTTTGTTCTCAATGTGTCCTGTTTCGGGATCACTATGGGTTCTCATTCCAATAGAACAAGTTTAACTGCTTTCTTCATTTTAAATTTATTAGTAGTGGACTCAATGACCTAATTAAGTAACAGATAAATGTACTGAAAAGCAGTATTGGAAGACAGGCATATAATGAACACATAATACTTGTACAAATATGGTGCAGTTTCATGTCAGTGGAATTTTTGTTAAGAATACCAATGTGTGTATTTTTTTCCCCTACCAGATAAACATTAAAAATGCTGAAAAAGTTAGTGCAATAAATAAAGCATTTGCTGAAGTTCAGAAAGAAGTACAGCAGCTATCAAAAGGCACCACAGCAGAACCTCAGAAGAGTCATCAGGTAATCTCCCTTTGTAAAAATCTGAGAAGGAGAATGGAAGGAATGTGCATGTCTAAAGCATTATATTGTAGCTATAAGACTGCAGGGGATTCATACAATTGCTTTAAAGCTATAAACCATTCCATTAATTTCATTTGTGTGGTAATGCCAAAACCTGGTTAGCATGTTCAAATGCTATATAACTTCTAAAGTAGAGAGAGAAGAGGGTGGGCAGCCAGACTGAAGCACGCTTCCAAAACATATTTTTGAATTACATTTTAGTTGCTTTTGATTGATTTTTTTAAAGGTAGTCCCATCTCCAGCTCCTTGATTTGAAACTTATGTCTCCCTCTGAATAGACACAGAGAGGATTAACCTGGCTGTTCCCCACCTGAAGCACCTGACAGTGCTTTGAAACAAACAGCTCTGCCTCTCTGTTCCTGATTGCTAAGCCTTCATACTCCCTCATCAGAAGTACCAACACCTAAATTAGCAATTTTTGTACTAGAGGTTCTGCCTGCAGTGCTTAGGGTTCAAGACAGTATTTCACTTGCCTTTATCTAGTTTTTTATGCAGGGCTATGTGCAGTCTTGCGCAAGAATTAATGCACAGAGTTCAACTCCTGACAATTTCCTCCATATAAACTCTTTTGCTGACTCCTGATGCTCTGGGCACAGTTTCAGGAAGAGAGAAAGCAGTGAGCCAAGATGAAGTACAGATGAGTCCATCCTGGCTGTTGGGGGAAGGAGGAGTGGACATGAGTTCAGTGTTACTTACTGTGCCTGAGGTGATCAAGTTTCTGTGTGGCTGGGAGCAACAAAACAAGTGTCAAATACCTTAAGGAGAGGTTGAGGGGAAAATGAAACGGAAGTGACAGTGTTACCAGCACAGGATGAGGCTGAGCAAAGATTCCAAAGCAGTTGGTGCCAGTGGCCCTGTCCCTGCTGGCTTTTTATTTATTTGTCCAAGAATTCAGACTTTACCACTGCTCTTGTGCTAGCGCTGTACATTACAATGCTGTAATAGTATTTTCTCCAAAGCTGCAAAAATGTTGTTGAGAGCAGTTCTGAACTAAAAGCTGATCCTGTCTCAACTGGGCCATGTATGTTATATTACTAGCATGCCACTTTGTCTCTCTCCTGCAGCATTAAGCATTGTCATCTTATCTGTCAAGTTTAGTGACTCCTGTTCAAATTATTGAACTATGACTGCAAAATTAGCCTAAATTAAATCCATAAAGACAAACTAATCTTCTAGACAATGCATATTTATCAGTTTGGGTTATTTTAAAGAAGAGTAAAAAGAAATTGCCTTCTACTTTAAACTGAAACTTGGGGTTTTTTTCAGGTTTCTACAAATCTGGAAGAGGAACCAGCAAACGTGGATGCTGCTACAAACTTACTATCTCAGTTGTAATGCAAAATGGACAATGAAGTGATTGCAAGAAATGAAAGATCACAAATACTGATGGCTTTGTTTGCAGAATTTTATTAAAAAAATCTTGTTAATATACAAGTATTGGCACACTTTAATACAAACTACAGACCTTTCCTATCATCTAGGAAAGTGGAATGTCAGAAGTCAGTGTGAGAAACATAAAGTGCTAAAACAGAAGGCACTTCACAAAATTGGTTCACTGAAACAATTTAGCGTAACACAAGTTGATACCCTTCACTTTTCAACTTGGCAGTGAAAGCTTCAAAATTGTTTGAAAGGTTGAAAAAGAACATAAAAAGCTTCTTGGCAGTAAAGCTTCAAAGAAAACGCTGTTAACTGTGAGCAAGAAGCCTAATCATTTTTTACAAAATGATCAAAAGGCTATAAAGTATTTTCACTTTTCTTATTAAAGAAAGCTCCAAATAATTGGATTACGCAGAGAACACTTGGATGAAAAAGTGCCAGAATTTTTGATAAGAGCCCTTTTTTTCTTGTTCTTGAATTTGTTTTGTGAAGTAGTTAAAGGAAGCAAAAGGAAATATACTCCCAGAGTCAGTGAACTAAGAAGTTATACATTCATTATTCAAATACTTAGGTTATGAAGAAGTCTAGAATGTTACAGTTAGAGGTAGATGAGTAGTCTGGTTGACACAATATCTAATAATTTAGTATCTGCACATCAAAGAGATCACAGACTCCTTCATTATCATCCAGGTTAAAGTTGTAGTCATCTCCGGGAGTAGGAGAGAGTCGTAAGAGAGGAAAAACTGTAAAGCAGGAATAGTTTAGTTTAAATTAAAACACTTTTGGAATACCAGCCCTATCTCATCATTCAGTATGTTTGTCATCAGCAGTATCAAGGTTAGTCTTAGTAATTAAAATAGTTTTGATAATCTGACAAGCACACTAGGATACATACGGTGAGTATCTGTACTGCATTCAAACTAAGGCAGTAAGTGACCTATCTACAATTTTTTGCTCGGTATTTTAAGTGAGTTTGCTGGAATGGAGCTGTGGAATATGGGTTTAATTTCTCCTGCAGCAAAGGAGGTCCTGAACAGCTTTTGAAAACTTTCATCAGAAAGCCAAAATTTACATTTATATGCCTTTGTCTCCTTATAATATTGCACAGGTCTGTCTTCAAATAAGGAAGGAAGTTACCATTATCCCTGTTTTACAGAGTGGAAATAGAGGTTAGCAGTTCGTCTGTGCACTGCATTTCAAGCATGGACTTCAAGTTATCTTTGTGGGGGCAGTGCAAGAAGAGAAGCCCTGATGCTGCACTGTAGGACCTCTAACATAGTGTAGATGAGCTGAGCATGCTGTAGCATGCTGTAGCTGTTCTAGAAGTGGAGACTGTTTCCAATTTAACCACGTATTAGCACATTCACAGAATCCCAAATTGTCCCTTGTATCTTATAATTGCATGTCTCTTTCTGGATGATCCTCAGGGTTGCACGAAGGGCAGATACTAGCACAGGCTGCTTACAGAGCACAGGGCAAAAGGAACAACTAGAAAGAATTCACCTCTTTCCCTGGTACTTCAGACAGACTGAGCGGAGAGGCAGGGAGCACATGAACTTAGCACCTGTGGTTCAGTGCTGCACTCTCATGGCCACTGACGTCCACGAGCAAGAAATGGGTAATGTTTGGTGTATTAGCGTACCACAGCTGGCCATGTATCAGTCTGCACAAAGGCATGTAACTATGTTGTGAAATACTTATTTAAAGCACCTGTCGGAAGCCTTAGGCAGAAGAGAATTAAACCAGACTTTTTTTTTTTTTTTTTTTTTTTTTTTTTTAAGGCAGCACACTAGTCATCATCCTGTTTTTATTTTGTTCCTGAACTGAGGACTGGTGGGTTATTCATGCATGTATGTGTTTGTTGGATTAAGGTTTTCGTATTTTTCACTGTTAAACTTGCAGGGAATAGAAAGGGGAGCAAAGGCAAGAATGACAGAGGAGGCAACACAGGGGAAAGAAGTTTTCATACTGACTCTCATCATCAGATTTAAGAGATGCCTCCGAAGTGTTGTTCACACAAAAACCATACTGCTACTTGTGATTATTAGAAAAGATGCTGAATACTTACCATCAGAAGACATGAGTTCATCAATAATATCCCCACTGATATTTCCTGTGAAAGACAGGAGCACATGTGGGTTTTTTTTTAATATTTGTTTATAGAAGTCAATATATACTCTCTGCATTAAAATACTGAATTGCAAAGTATAGTATGGCTTACGCAGTGTAGGAGCTGCAGAGAGAGCACACCATGTACATGTAAAATATATTTACCTTTGCCCTCACTTTTGCTCCCCCATGTTTCTCCCACTGATCTCTTATAACCCTAGAACTATGTACAACATGAAGCTTATTTGGTGGCAGAGAAACTTTGCTCAAAAGGAGTTTGCTACTCAGAGCTAGCTCAGTGGCTTCACTTGGAGATGAACAGAGGCCTGTCACTTCCTCTGTGTATCTCATCACTAACTTGGTCACAAAGAAGGGCTCAGTAAGCCAGTATAAACATTTAAACAGGAACTACTGCTTCCTACCTGTGGGCTCTTCCATCTTTGCGATGTCAAATGAATTTGGCTTGAGAATACAGTTGACGTCCAGAGGCAGCAAGCCCTGGTAGTCACTGGAGCTGACTGAGGCCTGGGCACCGTCTCCTGAAAGGCCGGGGTACAGCTCCGGCTCCGGAAGGCTGGAGTAAGGAGCTGTGGGGGCTGCACTGTCCTGCTGCACACTGCCATCTGCATGGACAGAAAGGCATGTTACAGAGTCTGCTACAGAGATCTGCACCCAGCTTTGTCTTTTGAGAACATGGCTGGTGTCTGGGATAAGGTGAGAAGAGTCTCCCTTTTCCATAGGCACAGGCACAATTTAATTAATTAAAGGTTAATAAGGGTTAATCAGGACCCCTCAAAAATGTAGCTGTAATACAGCATTTTCTTAAATCTTCCATTACCCTACTATGAAAAAAATACCTGATATTCAGGTAGTCACTCACTGTGCTGTGTATGGAAGAAGGTAAGTGACCTTGTGGCACAAGAGCCAGAACTGGTGTCTGTATTATCCATCTCATTAAAAGGTACAGGTTCAAATCATATCCTCTTGTCAGAGGTTTGCAATTTTGCTCCAGACTGCATCTCAAGAAGCAGCTCAGGATAATTAACAGGATTACATCCAAATCCTGTTCAGTATAAGCTATGAGGGGAGCATGTGTTTCACTAGACAAGAGGAAGAGGAGTTTCTGCAACCTCCTTAGAGCTGTTAGTAAGCCCTTGCAGTAGTTTGTCAACAGACAGCTGCTATGCTGTGCAAATTCTTGAACTTTCCTTTGTCTACCACCTTTCCTAAGTTTCTTCTTTCCCTCCAGTTGCCTTCCTCCCCCACCCACTGGAGGTAGGAAAAACCCTGGATCCACCTGATGGTGTGTCCGCAACTGGTGTTTGCGGTAACTCTTGCCCTTGGTTTAGGTCATGTTCTGGTGGATTCTGGGGAGCTGTAGTGGGTTTAAGTGGAGTCGCTGGAGCTGCAGGTTGAGATGAGGGCTGTGCAAGGTCATCAGGCGGAGGAACCGGAAACACCGTGGGCTTGGAGGAGCTTGATTCTTTATTTATAAGCAGCACGTGGATTGGTCCTGAACTACTTTTAAGATTGATTTGGTATTTCTTCTGTCCATTCTGTCCCTGTAAAGGTAGTGTATTATGAAAATTACTGTTCCTTGAGAACTTAGAATTGTACAAGGTGATGAAGACTAAGATCAGCTGTTTTAGTCCTCAACAAAAAGAAAAAAACAAAGTCCAACATCACAGCTGCTAACTTGGGTTCTGCAGAGAACCTTACCATTGCCTGAACTGATTTCAGCAGAGGCAGACAAAGATAGTACCACTGATCAACTTCATGGCTCTAGTTTTGGATGCTGTTACAATATTAGACTGTGCTTAGCCTCGCTAAAAATAGCTCGTGAAACTGCTCAGGTGAATTTCAGCCTTCTACAAGCACAGTCGCTATCATGCTTCATACAATGCTCTCTTCCAACTATGTAAATGCTATTTCAAAACCAAGCAATGCAACAGCAAAAAACAGATGATGGACAGAGGTAAATACTTTGGCCTCCTACTTTAATCTTTCCCATTTAAGCCTTTTGGCTAAAGCAAGACTGCAGCCTGTTTTTCTATTCAATCTACTACCGTGATACTAAATCTAAACTAATTCTAAACTAAATTTACAACTAAATCGAAAAGGCTTTTTGATAAAAGATCCATTTTAACAATGTAACTGAGAAACCTCAGAGATGAGAGTCACTGTCAATGAGTTTGCAAGGGAATTTACGGCCATTATTCATAATTTGGAAAACTGCAACATTAAAAAGCAATTGGGAAGCAGAAATGGTCAAAAAACTCACTAGCGGATCTTGGTTGTAATAGAAGGCAGAGTTAACATCTAGGTGTACAAAACATACTTTTTCCCATCCAGCCTCTCCCTTCTCAACTGAAACAATCCTAATCCTTTCTCCCACCTCCTCTTGCGTATAGATAGAGATAAATCCTTCACTTTAACATAGATCTTCTTTTCCACTAGTCCCCCAAGAACACTTAGGTAAACAAAAAACGAGTACATACCATTTCAGGTCTAGGTACTTCTAACTGTGTACCACAAGGTGCTTGAATTGCTAGAAGTGTATCTCCTGGTTATAAAGCAATTTTTAAGAAAGCATTAAGTGTGCATAGTTTTCTTAAGTCTTGCATGGTATCCACTCAAATGAAAGATACGATAATTCTCTAAGACCACTTAAAATACTACATACTTTAGCATATATAAACTTGTGGTAAGACTTGCATAGTCCCTGTAAAATCCAAGTGTATTGGATAACTTAAATCACAGAATTCCAATATTTAGATCATAGTTGCAAGAACCCTTTCTCAAAGCAGTACATGATTTACCATTTCCTTTACCTGTTTGTATTCTAATTGTGTATAAGGTGAAAATATTTACATGGTTAATTTTTTCACAGAATCAAGGAATCATTTAGGTTAGAAAAGACCTCACATGATCAAGACCAGCCTCTGACTGATCACCATCTTGTCAAGTAGCGAGTAGCACTGAGTGCCATGTCCAGTCATTTCTTGAACACTTCCAGGGATGGTGACTCCACCACATCCCTAGACAGTCCATTCCAAAGCTTAACAATCCTTCCATGAAGAAATTCTGCCTGATGTCCAACTTGAACCTCCCCTAACACAGCCTGAGGTTATGTCTCCCTCACAGCCTGGGAGAAGAGGCCAAGCCCCACCTTTCAGGTAGTTGCAAGGAGTGATAAGGTCTCCCCTGAGCCTCCTTTTCTCCAGGACTAAGCCACAGCTCTCTCAGCCGCTCTTCATATGACTTACTTCAGCTAAACCAGCTCTCTGGTCTGGCTCTCTTTGTGACTTTGACAAATTGTAGTATTACAGAGATTTAACAGAAGGAATGAAAGGTATTAATGACCATCTTCAGAGGCAGCACTTCCAATATCTAAGCACATGGCTTCTGCAGCACATACAACTGGGACATTAACAGCTGGCTATCAAACTCACCTCTGACTTACTACGCATATTAAAATGTGTTAGTCAAAGTCAGAGGATCACAATTACTTCCACAGCACTGGCACAACACTGCAGGTCACTTGCCTACCTGCACATCATTGCCCCTTTGTCCATAACTGCTTTGAAATAATGCTTTTCTTTCTCTGCCTCCTACAAGACGCTTAGGTGAAGTACTATCTGAGTGCCATGCCAGATGCCTCCACATTTTGTAATGACTATTTTTAGTAACAGCTCATTTTTGTTAAACTCTGAAATAGTTTTTTAATCTTGCATTTATATTAAAAAACAATCTTCCCTGTGGCAAAGAAGATACTGTTCTGAGCCTAGCGGGAGGCTGAACAACCATCTTCCCTTCTGTGCCTTGGGTTTGGGAAAGGATGTCAAGGGAAGTAACCTCTGCCAACAATTCTTGGGAATCTTCAAACCTGTGCTGGAATCCTTTCAATTTAGCAGCCCCAACATTAAACTTTAAGTGGCTCCATTTATACAGGATCATCAGGAACTCTTGCCACAGCTGCCACCATGAAAACTGTATGAAATTTGGATCTGCCTGGTTCTTTTGGTGGGTTGGACCAATATGTCATGTCTCTGGTTCCATTAATGGCCTGAGGCAAGCTGCTTCAAAGTATGAAAACCAAAGAAGGCATGCAAAACCAGGACTCCAGCTGAGCTTCCATTCTGTAAAATCTGTAACTACAACTAGAAATGACAGAACTTGGTAGTCATGCACATTATGAGACATCTACCTAAAACTGATCACTACTGAATACTAGTTTCAAAATACTTACAAGAATAAAGCAGGTTAGTTAGCAAGTAATTTTTCAAGAGGAAGATCAGAAAGTCCCTCACTTTAGAAATACAGCCTAGCAGCAGCAACTTACCATTGAAGCAGTTGCAGATATCTTCATGGGTGACATATGAAAATGTAATGTACGTCAAGGAACATGTTTCTTAAAGCAACATAAAACTGATAGGCGTTTTCCTTTAAAAAGAAGTTTGTCCAAACTGAGCCTAAACGGAGGTGTAATCAAGGTATCATTTTTGGCTTTCAGAATGGAAAGTTAAAAATAGAAGAGTTCTGCCTTTTAAAGAAAAAAAACCCTGTATTTGCAAAGAAAATACAGAAAGAAAAAAACCACTTGTGTAGCTTGGACAGATGAGAAGAGATCCTAAAAGGGAGAACATGTAAAATCCTGTTTTGAAGAATACCATTTATCTCGCTGACACTACAGAATTCAAGTATGTATCAGGACTTCCCATAATCACATTAAAGTACTGCTAGCGGGAACTTCAGAGTTCATCTGCTATTTCATTCTTCTGCCTCAAGGCAAGATCCACTGTTCAGACATTCCAGACAGATGCTTGCCTCTTCTCTTCTGGGAAACCTCCAGTGATGGATAATTCACCACCTCCCTGGGAGGTCAATTCCAGTGCTAGCTCTCCCAAAGGAAAGTTCCTTCTAACATCTAACCTCAATCTCTTTTGCTACAAAACCCATTTTACAGAAGCAGTTTGAGTATAGCAACTCCAGTAATGTTTTAGTACTTATCACTGGTATTACAGAAAAGAAGGGCACTCTCCTGCTCCAATCTCAGGTGTCTGATTTGCTCAATACCTTTCAAGACAGCTAAACACACACTTACAAGCAATGCAACTGGAACTCTCTGGTCATGGGTTATTTATATGCAGGACTTTTTTTTTCCCGTTTCAAACCCACTAAGTTTCAGGACATTGTCAACTGAATTTATCTTTGGGTGATAGTTTAATCTTTTCAAGAGAACAAAGCAGCACAAAAAAGATTCATGTAAAGCAGTGGTAACAAAGTATAAATTCAAGTGCTGGAAAGCAGTATAGACTATCACAGAATATTCTGAGTTGGAAGGGACACCCAAGGATCATTGAGTCCAACTCTTAAGTGAATGGGGGGACTATAACTCATTTAAAGTAAGACACGAGGATTATTCTATAGACTTAAAAATTACTGCCATACATATATACATATATGCTAAATTATTTTCATGTTAACAATCACAGTCACAGAAGCTAAAAAGTCATTATATCTTTAGTTGAAGAAAAACCTGAAAAAATATTTGCCTTACCTTGCTTCTGGATAAAATGGACTACATTATACTTTGTCCATCATCTATTCTTTAACTCTCGCTTTAATTATAGTTTCAAGATGTACACAATTAATTTAAAAGGATATCGGTGGTTTGTAGAATCATCCATGACGTTCTTGATACTTTGCTGAAGCCACAGTTTCTGCTGATCCAATTCTTTCTCTTTTAGCTCTAGATCTTCAATTTCAGCTTCCAGATACCTCAGCCTGTCTATGACTTCTTTTGTATTGCATCCAGCACCTACTCCTCTTAAAAAAGGTACAAGGGTTTGTGAAACCAAAAATGAAAATCTAAAGCAAACACACAATAATTTCTTAAGGCTATTTTCAACATTTTAAAAATCTACTAATATTCAATATGAAGGAAATGAGCATTTATGGTGTAATATCTAGTTAGAAGTGGAAAGTGGCAATTTTTGTTGCTCTTGAGCATGTGAAAATTTTACAGAATCGACATGGCTTACTTCCACTGAATGCTGTTTTTTGATTTCTTCTCAATGAGATCAATCCCCTCCAAAACATTAGTGATATCATAGATTCTTCTCTTCTGTCTCACAGCAAGTGTATCAGCAGCCTGTCGAGAACAACAAGTATCAGCAACTTGCATAATGTAGGAAAAGACAGTTAAGTCACTCCCTTGGAAAAACACCACCTAATGTCATTCTGAAGGGAGAAGGTTCTGCTCTTCAAGAGCCAGATACTCCATCACGAATTCTGAAGTTCAGCACCTGCACACAGTGCTACAAAGCACACAGAGGAGTCACTTTGCTGAAGGCCAGCAGGCCATCCCTCAACAGGAGAGGATATTCACGTGGGTTGCCAAGACTGCGTTCAGTATCTGGAGCATGTGCTGTTCAACTGCATGGAGGAGCTTCTAATGCCCTTTCTGGAAGGTAGGAAAGAGCAGGGAAGGCAGAAAGCAACACCCTGCTGTGGGACAAGTCTCTGAAGCCAAGGACATACTAAGTTCACCATCCCTTCTGCTGACAAAGCACTGAAGCTTTTGTTTGGCTTCAATGGTGTTGAGATACAAAACGACAGGGGGTGTAATTTCACCAACTGGCTGAGAGAGCGCTGCAGTACTTTAAGCCAGCATTGTCCTCGCACAAATCCACCTCACAGCGCACAAGGGCTCACTGACTCTGTCACACTGAGCACCTTGAGTGGTTTCACAGGCACGAGGACCCTGGCACAGCTCACAGTGTGTCCTGGTCACACACAGCTATCTGTACAGTGAGTCTGAGTGTTGTCACAGCTCACCCTCAGAGCAAAGCAGAGTGTCAGGCAGAGGAAACTCTGCTTCATGCCTTAGCTCTCCATGGTGACTTTCATGTACCTGATGCAAAGAGTTAAGATAAACTAAGCAAACCTAAGCTAGTTGTGCCTTCCAAACCCCTAGCTCTTTGATGCTGAAAGCAGCTCAAGTTCAAAGAACGTTAGCTAAAAGGAGAGAAAGCAAAGGAGTCTGACTCTAGCTACTCAAGACACTTAAATACAATGATTACAAGGGATTATATGTATTAAACAAATTAAAAGAGAAGAATAATGAATAGAAGGGTAGATGGCCTCACAAATTTGGACTAATGCATAAGGTAAACTAATTTCCACTACAGAAACTTAATAATTTATTTCAGTTTTTCCAGCATCTATTAAATTAATGTTTTTCGTAAGTATGTTTGTGAAACAACCACAAACAGGAAGGAAAACCAAATCCATTTGCTTAGTAGTATAATTTTTTTTTCATTTTTCTATTGAAGTAAAATTGAAAGGACAAAGTGAAAGAATATATATTTAAAAAAAATACTCTTAGACCCATGAAGTATAAACATTGCTCCTTCTCCTCGACAGTGATGTACCCACTAAACAATGTTTCTACTGATACCATTAGCAATATTTATCTTTCATATGGTCTTCTTCAGCAGTCTGTTAAAATCTTATCTAACAAAACAAAATACGTGCAAATGCATAAAAAGTGCACAGTTTAGTTCTCTCCAAGGAAATGGGCTCTTCAATCACTTGTATTGTCAGGTATGTGCCTGCTATCTCAACCTGCTATTTTTGCTGCTTACATACACACTGCTTCCAAGGACTGCGAGACAACCTTGAAAATCGAGAAAGGGACAAAACTAAAGCCACCTGCACAATGTTTAATCAGCACTTCATACATCTCACAGTCTACAGAGGCACAATTTTTATAAGCTGTTTACATTATTCAGTGCAACAAATGAACAACACACACTTAAACAGCTGCTGCTCAACTTTCTGCTCTTTTCCTGTTGCTCTACGTATTGACTGAGGACTTAGTCTACCACTCATAGTTTGAACAATGAAGAAACTGCTTTGGAGACAGATTTCATTACCTCTTGAAATTTTCCCAAAGGCCTGTCTACAAAATATAAATGCTTTACTAATCTTAATGTATTTTCAAGATGCACTGGTAGTAAAAGATATCAATGTACATAAATTTGTAGCTACAATACCAAAGCTTAAGACTTGAACAAAGAAAAAAAGACACTAATTTTGAGTACTCAATTTCATATGTTTCAAAGTTGGAGTAATTGTTCTACTCTGAATGCTCCTGCATTTTGTATGCCCATTAACACTAGCAGCAGAGATTTACCACTGCTGCAAACCAAGCTCCAGAACCCCAGGACAGAGCGTTCATTTCCCAGAAAAATGAATGACAGTTATGTATGTATATTGCTTGACTAGCCCTGTATATATCTCAATCACTGCTACAAAGTTCAACTACTTACAACAAAAATTCCAACAAAGAAGCTGGGGCCAGTTCCCAAACTGCACTAGTTTTCTGGTGCTGGCCCTGTAATCTAATGATCTTCTAAAATTTTATGGGGTTTTTCACCGACATTCTAGAAAACAATGGAGAAGTTCCTCCTTGACATTCTAGCAGTTTTAAATGTGACACCTTCTGGTAGGTACATGGGTTAGAAATTAAGTTCAGTCTTCCACACAAACCACACACTCATGACTTCAATAATTAAAAGAGACAAATCTCCTGCTGTCAAAAACAGTTAAAAGTCAATTTCTCAGCCTATGACAAGAAAGGGACATCTACAATGACCCTGCTAACATGGTTGGACGTGGCTTCTGCATTCCCTCTTATGAATCACTTGTATTTGGAGTTCCTTCATAACATCTTTTTATGGCAGAAGCTGCTGAACTCTATTAATTTCTCCTAGTATCTTCTCATACTTTGGGTAAATATGTATTCAAGACAAGCACTATATGAGTGTCTCACAGATAGGTTCAGAGCTGGAAGAAAAACATGTATGCATAGGGCTTTGGTTCTGTGTGCATTCAGATTGTGCAACTCCTGGAATACAGAAAACACATTACTCAGCACAGTTTCAGCTGCAGGCACACACACAGACACACAAACCCCTGCCCCATAATAAAACAACCAGTCAGAAAAAGGGCAATGGAGAGTTTGTGCCCTCACACCACTTCTTTCCTCCCTGGGAGCTGACAAAAGGCAGCGTGAATCATCACCTGCAAACTTGCTGTGTTAACATCCAAAGAGCAGAGGAATTCAACAGAGCACAGTGGCAGTGACTACTGAGAAACTTAAAGCATGTGTCAAAGGAAAGAGGTCTTGCATATTCTGAACTATGCCACTAGCAGACGACAACATTTTCTCCCCAGGAGTGCTGTCAACAGTTTGGTGGGAGTTTTAAACTGAACGGTGTTCTTGACAACCTGTATGTAAAAGTACTTGAGTATCATTGCATGCATAAAGGTTAAAGGAATGTAAAATCCAACAGATAGGCTCTTTCTTGATCTGTGGAGTAGGGTAAGTGTAAGACAGTTGGTATTTGCCCCTGACCAATACACTTCTAAGAAGTAGATCTTAGAGTACCTGATGTTTTGCACTGATGATCAGAAACACTGTTTATCCACCATATTGCAGGGATGGCATTCTGCTAGAAACAAGGCCCATATAAGAAATCAAGGCAGATGCAACTGTATGCTATGAAGAGAAGGAATACACAATATTTTGGGCTTCGTTTCAGGTGGTTTATTCCTTATTCACTCATCTTGCTCTTTTTCTCTCTTCCCTGCAATTCATGGGTTGCTGCACTAGGAACATTGTTTTCTACCTTCTACCTCATCCCTTATGTTTTAAGCTTAATCACATAACTAGATTTTTTTATACAGGGTTGTTCAGTGACAATTATGTCATTATTTTAGAATAGCTGTTTGATTTTAAGGTAAACATTGTAAAATTCAAACTTCAAGCAAAGAAAATTCTCACTTCCACTCCCACAATTTGTCAGATGTTACCAGAGAAGTGTCCACCACTAAAACATTACCAAAGCATCCTCTTACAGACCTCAGAACTATAATTATAGATGTATCCAAAGATCACCAGAAAATGTCCCAGAAACAGATTATCCTTCTCAACTGGTAGATCACAAAGCTGGAAGTACACTTGTTTCCAAATTGTATTTTCTTCCTAGTGCTGGTTTTGCTCCAGAAATACAAATCAGCAGGACAACATCAGATGGTCAGTATCCATCAGCAGGGAGACACCTGAAGGTGTTCATTGCATGAATCATTTCTTGGAAGGCTCTGTTGCATTTTAAGTCTGCCCTGTTCTTCAGCTGTCTGAGCACACTGACATAACACACACGAGCGTCCTGGTTTTTTCATTTTTTCTGAGCAATGAGGCTTATTTATGAGAAAACTGGTTACTGTTTTTGAAAGGACCATCAGTTTATGCACTGCAGTTAGTATATACTTCCAGCAGAGTGTAACCTGTAATTCAGAAACCAGTCTCCAGTAGGTCTTGACCAGAAATGTGACTGGTTGCAGTGCACACTTACTTTTTTGCCTGGCCAACAATCTTTCTGTTGTCTCTCTCACTAAAGGGAACACGAAACATTGTTCCATCCCACTCCACAGCTGAATTTTATTGTTTAAATCACTCCTCTTTGGCACTTTAAGCCAAGGTGTTTGGCCTGCTGTCTTACAAACTGAGTATGTTTTGCTTTTCAGACTGACCTGGAACATCTCTCAGCCCATGACAGACAATACAGTAAGCGGCACAACAATTCCGAGATGTGGGCACCTTAGTTCTTTTTTGCTTAAGAAAGAAGCAGTTAAATACTATGAAGCTAATCAACTTGTCCAGACCAAGCATAACTAAAGGAGGAATATAAGACCTAACAGTTTTTTCCCTATTCACTCTGAAGTCTCACTAGCTACAGTAACTTCACTGAAATGCTTACCCTCTCAACAGGGACGCACAAAAAAGCTCCAAGAACACCTTTTCACCTCCCAGGGCCCATTAAGAGTAATAAACCAATAGGTCAGTTTTCCAGAAAGGACTTCAAGCAATCAAAGCACCAAGGCAGCCTCTTGCTGCACTTTGCTGAACTCACCAGTTTGCCGACAACCTTAACCAGCCAGGTTTACACATCTTTACCTCAAATGCACTGCACATCCCAACAGCCCAGAGGGCCAGTGCGACAGCACACTCCAGGGAACTGAGAAGCAGGACACAGTGCCAAGGATCCCTCCTGCAACACAGTGACCTCCCAGCATGAGGATCTGCCAAGGTGAGCTGGCCCCAGGGCATCACTGGGGAGATGCTCCAGTCACTGCAGCCCAATGCCCTCATGCCTCTGAGACAGCGGGCTGGCTGCACAGGTGGGTGACGACGATTTGCCACCCACCGCACCACTTCAGCATCTTTCATACTTACATAATAAAAAGTACTAAGAAGGTGATGGTCAGTTTTTTAACATGATTTTCTCTTGCTAAGAGGACGTCAAAGGGGGCAGGCAAGAAACAGGTTTAAACAGCAACTTGTACACTGAGTCAGTGCAGAGAGCAACACAGGGCAGTAAAAAATATGAGATCACAGAATCATTAGAGTTGGAAGGGACCTCTGGAGATTTTTCAGTCCAATCCCCCAACAATGGTCATCTAAAGCAGGTTACACAGGAATGGATCCAGGGGGGGTTTGAATGTCTCCAGACAGGAAGACTCCACGACCTCCTTAGGCAGCCTATTCTAGTGCTCTGACACCTTCAGCATAAAGAAGTTCTTCCTCATGTTGAGGTGAAGCTTCTTGTGTTTTAGTTTATGGCCACTGTTCCTCATCCTGTCCCTAGGCACCGCGGAAGAGAGTCTGCCACCATTCTCTTGGCACATGCCTTTGAGATATTCACGGGCATTAATGAGATTCACCCTTAAGTCTTCTCTCCTCTAGACTGAACAGGCCCAGCTCCTGCAGTCTCTCCTCGTAAGAGGAAGATGCTCCAGACCCCCACCATTTGTGTCCCTCCGCTGGACCATCTCCAGCAGCTCCCTGTCTTGTAGTGAGGAGCCGAGAATTGGACACAGTAAATAAAAACACCCTCAGTAAGTTATATTTAACGCACGGTACCCACTACACCCTCTCTATAGGGGGCCGGAGCGCGTATTCCAGCCGAGCGCGGGGCTGTCAGCGCCCCCCAGGCTCCCGCGCCCCCTCAGCGGGCGGCCCGGCCCGGCCCGGCCCCTGCGCTGCGCCGCCCCTCCCCGTCCTCGCACCGCTTTGAGGTCCAGCACGCCGTCCTTGGCCTCCTGCAGCAGCGACACGAACTTGGTGGTGAGCAGCCCCAGGCTCTTCTCGTGGCGGCT
>VWZG01003618.1:0-28106 GCA_013396735.1 Grallaria varia
TATGAGCTGAATGTGGCTGAGGTGTGAGAATTGTCCACCATGCAGAGCTGTGCCCAGCACTGGAAGGACCTGGAGCTGCTGGGGAGTCCAGAGGAAGCACCAGGATGGGCAGAGGATGGAGTAGCTCTGCTGGGAGGAAAGGCTGGAGAATTGGGAACGTCCAGCCTGGAGAAGAAAAGCTTTGGGGTGACCTCATTGTGGCCTTCCAGGACCTGAAGGAGCTATAAGAAACATGNTTCCAGGACCTGAAGGAGCTATAAGAAACATGAAGAGAGACCACTGACAAGGGATGGAAGGGCAGGACAAGGGAATGGCTTCCCATTGCCAGAGGGTAGGGAGAGATGGGATATTGGCAAGGAATTGCAGGCTAGGAGGGTAGGCAGACCCTGGCACCGGTTGGGAAGAGAAGCTATGGCTGCCCCTGGATCCCTGGAAGAGTCCAAGGCCAGGCTGGACAGGGCTTGGAGCAACCTAGGCTGGTGGGAGGTGACCCTGCCCATGACAGGGGGTGGAATAGGATGATTCTTGAGGTCCCTTCCCACCCAAGCTTTGGTAACTTTCTCTGCAACTCCCCAAAAGGGCATAAACAACCCCCAAAAGGGCATAAACAACCCCTTGACTTCACAGAGGGTGGGCTCCATGGGCTGGGGGGGCTTTTCCAACCTCAGGAATTCTGGGATTGTGTGACCAAGCAAGAAACTGGTCCAAGGTCATGACTAGGATTTGGAAGCTGAGAACAGGCTCCCACAAAGTAGAAGAGGCCCTGTATAAGAGGGAAATGGTATTTCAACTGGGATGCTCCTGCTGGAACCACTTTGCTCCACATTAATCCCAAAATCCCAGAGCAGTTTGGACTGGAAGGGATCTTAAAGATCATGTCATTCCATCCCCTGCTGTGGACAGATTTTGTTGCAACTGCTGGCATGAAAGGGCCAGCTCAGCCCCTCCCAGGTTCCTTCCTGCCACCCCAAGACCCTCTCCCATCAGGGCTCTTCCCTCCTCCAGGGTTGAGATCTCCCCTTGGCTACAGCTCAGTGGGGCAGAGCTGGGTGCAAAGCACCTGGAAGCAGAAGTCATGGCAGCACAGGCCATGGGGTGGGATCTTAGGTCAGCCTAACCCAGCAGTGGTGCAGCCAGAACCTGCCCCTGCCCCTGGTAATAAGGCCTGAGTAGCAGGTGGGAGTGCTGGAAGTGAAAAGCAGCAGATCCCAATCTGACTGATTGGGAAGGGGAAATTGTAAAAGAGAACCCTTGGGGCATTTGCTTGGTTTGGGTTTTCCTTTCAAGAAAACATCTTTGACAAGAAATCCAGTTTTACAGGGATCAGGCAGAATTCAGGAAAATAGGTATTGAATGTTTACAAAACATAGAGTGACCAGTGCCCCAGGCACAGCAGGGAAGTGCAAGACACCTGCTGCACAGAACAACCTTGTGTGAGCATCAGACATGCAAGGAGGGATCACACAGGGCAGAAACGCCTGGGGAGCAGCACAATATTGCAAAGGCTCAGGAAGCCCTAGAGCAGGGGCTGAGCTCCTGCAGGTCCCCTGGGAATGATGGACAGGCTGTGGCAGCACAGGCAGAGGGTGTGAGGTACAGCTGGCGATGAGCCCAAGGAGGGTGCAAGTTGCCCTGCAAATTCCTGGGCTTAAGAGGGATGTGGGAAAAGCTTAAAAACCGCTGCCTGGGCTGTGGCATTTGGCTTGTTTGAGAATCCCAGCCACAGAGACCCCGAGGGACCAGAGCCACGGAGGACTCCCCTTGGGAAGATTCAAACCTCAGGCTGGTGGCTCTGCCTTTGGGACCAGCAGAGGGATCCAGAGCAACTGGACAGCTTTCAAAACAGCTTTTCAAACCAGTGTGTGTTCCCCAGTGACTGAAAACCCACATACAGGTGTGGGATCATCCCTGTGTGCTGGAAACCTAAGGGCACCAACAGCCCACCTGTCCAGCAGAGGGAGCACAGACCAGGCATGGGCATTTCCAGGGGCAAAACCTCAGGATTTGCTCAGCCAGAAGTGTTTGCCCTGGCACAACTCAGCCCCATTTGCTCCAGAGGGAGAAAACCACTCCCTGAGGATGGAAAACAATCCAAATCAGAGTCTGTGCAGCCCAGCCTGGTCTCCAGTGATGGAAATGAGAACAAGCTGGGGCTGATCTAAATTCTTTTATGTTGTTTTACTGAATCTCTCCCACACTTGTCCATGGGTCATTCCCAAGTGTCTCCCTTGTCAAACATTCTACTGATTCCCAAGCTGGCCTCTCACTTTTACTGCCAGGAACAACAAACCTTGAAGAACCCTCATCACACCCTTTTTTCCAGCCATAAACTACATGGAGTATATGCATATCTAAAACATTACTTAAGTACCATTTGAAAATGCATATAAACACCTGTAAAAGTCAGCAGATAACCACAAACCATTTGTAGAAACTGCACAGTATAAGTCATCCTATGGTTTACTACTCCAGCAAACTACTTTGGTTACTCCAGCACAGCTCTGTAAGGCCAAAATAGTAAGAAACAGCCATATAAAGTACTTACAAAGTAGAGATGCTTTCTCACATGGATAAACCTTTCTGCTGCCACTAGTAACTGGATGAGTCTTTATCAGAAAACTTCAGCCTAACACTTCACTGCCACGTGTAAGTAAACAAAGACAGGTAAGCACCAAAATATATTGCCATTTTCCAAATGAGAACAACTCTAAAGCTTAGCCAGACTGCAAGCATCTGCAGTGTACCAGGGGTTTTTTATTTTAATTAATCTGAATGCATCATGTTTCAGCTAATAATTAAAACTTAAAAGTTGTTTGTTTTTACGAGCCTTCCTAAGCCAAGTTATCATTAACAAATTACATTATATTGTATAAGCAGAATAACCAGCAGCAATTCTGAGTTTAAATGCCATCAGTCACAAACTGATTAAATGAAGATATTTTATTAAAATTCAAACTAAAACAAGAGCATTCTACTTACCATTTTCACTATGTCAGCATAAGCTGATTCAACAATCACTCCACGATTTGTTGAAACATATTCAACCAGTTCATTCAGTGTTGCTCTCTTAATTTCTTTGCTTTTCAGGTCTGAAACAGAGTCCATGAAGTCAAAGAGCACACAACACTGTTGCAGCTTCTGACAAAAGAGATCTTGCTGCTCATTGAAGGTGGCATCTAGGGGAAAAAAAACAAAAAACAAACAAACAACACTTAAGTCTGTAAAAGAAAACACAGGATTTCTAAATCTGTGTTGTTGATAAAAATTTGCATAGCTATGATTTTTTTCTAGTATGGGGAATAGTATGCTCTATAGCCAGCAAATTAATAAGCAATATTCTCAAAATTGAAAATATCTGTTTAATTATGTTAGAATGAAAGACTCGCCATTCAGAACTTTTGGTACACGTGGGGAAAAAAAAAATGGGCAAACATATGGCAGTAAATATATTTACAGAAAATCAGTTCCTGAATTAACTTCATTTGAAATACATCACCATTGGTAAGTCCCAACTCTCCCCCACCGAAAGTCATACACAGAAGCAGTGCATCACACTAACCTTTCATTCATCCGATTTGTCTCATTCTATTCCCTAATCCTCTATTATGTAACCTGCTTAAAAGCTGTAAAATCTGCTTTGAAGGAACCTTGTCTTTTTACCCCAATGCAAAATGCTTCACATACTTTTGACATCATGTGATGAATGTTTCTCTTAAGAATCAACTCCAATACTTCTGAAGGATTAATCCTGAATGTTAATGCTTTGGTCTAAATAATTTATTACAACCTTAGTCATGTAAGGGTTTTCCAGATTTTTTTGGCCTATTAAGACAACGTGTTTGGCTATGACTTGGCATTTTCATTTTAGAGTGCAGTACCTCTATAATCTGATGAGCAAAATTCCTCCATTAGTGTTTCACATTAACTTTAAAAAATGACAGATTATTAAGCACTATACACTTTTAAAATGTAATACATACTTAATACATTGTAACTGTTGCAAAGTTGCATGATCACAACAAAAGCAGTCATGGTTTTAACTGAAATTTTGGTTTAATTTGCATTTTGATCTTGTTTTTAATTATTTGTTGGGTTCAAAGCCACTTCAGCAATATAGCATCACCTCATCTATCAACTAGTTGGGCATTTCCCTTATTCTGGTGAAAAACTGTATTTCCAATTTTATCTCCAAATAAAGAACGCTCTTCCCTTGAAGACTTTCCAAGATCTGTCTATAGCCAGACTACATTCCCTTTGCAATACTGCAGTGAATGAACAATGCAATCAGCACTGATGTTCCATCACAAAGACATTATCAAGACAAGAAAAAGGCAACTGCATTGGAACACTGAGTACTGAGCATTTTAAGTCTCACTTTAAAACTTGAACATCACAAAAAATGTCTTGTTCTTCTCTATTATTTTAGAATGACTCTAGCTAAACAAACTGCATTTTAAGTTTATACCTTTAACAGTTTAAACACCCTTCAGTAATGCAAGTTTCTCAAGTTCCTTACAAAAAGAACTTTCATTTAGTGGCTGGAACAACAACAGTCAAAAGTGGGTTTAATATTCAGTAATTATCTGGTAGAATTCTTTCATTTCCATAAGCAAAAAGTAACTGCTAGAATGGACTGACACACCTCCACTGTAATCCAAACTGCTTGCTCTGCCCTGAAAATTCCGACTCCAGAATACTGTATTGTATTCCCTTTCCCCACCTGACAGTTACGATCCTATTAGCTGGGCATAACAAATTCAGTGAGCTTTTGAAAAAGCCAGCAATTACTACTCCCTCATGAAGAACAATTCACACTTTTGAATGTCAATTCTGCAATTTTAACCATTTTTCTTTTGAATAAAAACTTGCAAGATGCTTATTGTGCTCAGATAACTACAAAGACATGAATTGTTACACTCTGGAAAATAATGAACATCAGCTGTAAAAACATTTGTAAGTTACATAACATTTCAGCTCAGATCTTCTAATATTCTAGAGCAGATTGCATGAGTAAGTATTGTCTCATAGCAACAAAGCAATAACAGTGACATGCTGAGGATAAAATCCAAAATGCCTAATTTAAGGAACCAACACAGGGAGCACAGCCTTTTTTGCCGCTACCACCAAGCTGATACCCGGACTAACACAGGAGTCAAGCCCACTTATTTTTCCTCACTACAAACTTAGCTATACTCCAAGTTACAAAGGTCTAGCAGTGAGACTCAGGCGTAGATAGCTGATGAATTATTAGAAATCACTAAGCAAAATCTACCCAGAAATTTCAAAAACCAGCAGACAGCATCTGAGTACCTCTAATAGTGGTTAAAACAGACTAAAGACCTAAGGTTAAAAGGCAGTAACAGGAGTACAAGCAAAATAATTAAATCACTACCTTCCCTAAAACATCAAAGAAATTCCTGCATTAGCCACATTTAGTTGGATGCCAGAGTATCAGGGAATCTCTCTCTTGCCATGCATCACCAGTCCATTTCATTACCAACCTGATCTACCTCAATTAGATGTGTTACCTCAAATGAAAAACCCATCCACTAATCTGTTTTGCTACTCTTAAAACATTTAAAGCAAAACCAATGAAAGTATTTTCCTCTACACATACATATTTTTTCATATTTATAAGGGTGATCATAATTATTTTATCATCTTACTTTAGTCATCTGAAAGAGATTAAAATTATGTACAACCACAGTAATAAATAAGGTAACAAGAAAGCCAGTTCTGTTACATCAGCACAACCTGGTTTCACATGCTCAACCCCTGCTTGACACATTGCATATTTGTCCCAGGAATGTTATGAGAGGTACCATGGGAACAACCAAGTGACTGGGGAAAATTTGTTTGTCAGATAGTGTTCTTAGCTTTTCAAAGCCTTGTCTTTAACTATTCCAGCACAGTGGAAGCTACAATTCTATTGCACTATAAAAATCATATCATAATAGTTTTTTCTAGTTCTATGAATAAAATAAACTATACCACCATAATTGCATCAACACCGCAACTTTTAGCTTTAGTAGTTTAACAATCTTTGGCATGATTTTTTAGATCAGTTTCAATTAGACAATGGCTATTCTTAATATGCCCCAAATACTGTAAGATAAATTACATTCGAAGTAGACAGTGGATGCCTCAATGAAACAACCCCGAATCAAGTAGGATGGTGGGAAATCTTAAAAACAAAAACTTAACATCCATCACCTAGTATTATTGCAAAGAATTATTGCAAATTATGATTCACTTTAACAGTGACCCTTCCTTGCCTCTGGTCATTTCCATAACAGGTAGTAAAGCGTTTGTACCTAACTAGAATTGCTGATTTGATTGTTGCACTTCATAATACTGAAATTCTCAACAGACTATTTCTACTGTTTACAAAATCCCCATCATTACAGACAGCCACCATATCAAGGAATAAAATTTACAACCAAGTTGGCCTGGAAGTTCATCCTGAGCAGAAGTTATTAAATATTAAAATTGCATGATTGGACAGATTTGTCTCTAAATCAAATGCCTTCAAATTTATAAGGTTATCAATGCAAATCTAAGCATGAAATATTGAGTTAAGAGATGAATCTTTCCAGGAAAGGCCCAAACAAAACATAGATACAGAGCTACCTCACTGGTATGTAACTGGAGATACAAACACCACTGAACTACTAGCCCAGGAACTACAATGATGTCTTCCTACAGCATATTTATCTCTATGTTTACCGGCCTTTCTCCTGGAAGGAAAAAATAGATACTTCTCTTTTCTCAACACAATTGTTTACCCAAGACCTACAGTACAAAGCCAGAGAACCCAACATAATCCTTGCTTCAGCAGCAGAAACCACACTCTAAAGCCACAAAAACTCTCAACTACACAATCAGCAAGTTCAAAAATCATACTTTCCCTGCCAATAAAAAGTAAACCCTCAATCATTTGCAACAATTTCCCATTCATTTTTTTTAATCACTAATTAAATATTTCTACTTTTCCTGAAGAAGCTATCCCAGGAAGATGCAGAAGCCAGAGAAACAGCCAGCAAGTTTTCCTCTGACAGTCTCAAAGCAGTTCATATGTAGCCCTTTCAAGCATTTAGAGGAACACATGTACTATCAGACACCGGATATTTGGGGTTGGGGTTCTCTTCACATCAGCATGGTACCAGCACTGTCGTACAGCCTGCTCTTTTCAGCAATACCATTAGTCTGAAAAGGAGCTGGTCTCAAACTCTGCACTAACCAAGTACAAGGAGTGCAATTTAACTTAAACTTTACTTTTGTCTTGGAGAGTTCTTGCGTACATTATTGTTGTGATCTCTCTTAGCACCCGAGTGTCAGTGCCAATGTTAAAGGCACAGTAAAGCATCCTTAAGAGACAATTGCTGTTAAAACAGGGGACAGAGTATGTTTCCAGGTTCTCAGAAGTCTACATCTGCAGCCTGACAGGCAGCAAAGTTGTTGGCTGGCAAAAAACAGAGAGGTGTCTCCCTGCTATGCCCATGCCATTTATTCCTCCCTTCTCCTTCTCTGTTCCCAGTCACATCTATCCATCAATGCTGGCTCTGGAATTTGTCAGGCTCTTCTGTAAGCTGCTTTAACTCAATAACACGGTCATATTAGTGAGGTTAAATGGCTTCTGGAGGGGCCTGATGCACATCAGCTCTGACACAGGATTAGAGGGAGGAGCAGAAAGTCTGTAGTGAGCTGCTAAGTTTACCATCTCCTGTGGAACCACTTCATTGGACTATAGATGGATGAGATAATATGTAGGGAGGCTTTTCCAGTTAAGGTAGATACTTTTGGGGAATAATACATTTTGGGGTTTTTATTTTGTTATGGGTTTTGTTTTGTTTTAAATCACCTAAAGCTTTTTAAATAAAAATTCAGCCCCTGTATAAAAAAATCTCTCAGTATACTTGGCTACACCAGTAGTATATAATGTTCTCCAGTAATTCCACATACTTATAAGAGATATTCCCACAACTGTAGCTTTTGGTAGCTCAACAACCCAACTGAAACTGACAGGACTACTCAGATGAGCAGTTGTGCAGCACCTTAGGCATCCAAGGAACCTTTTCATCACTACTTTCAGGTTTTGCACAGAGAAAAACTTGTTCCCCAAAAGGAGTAAGTACCATTTTTAGTAGACTAGGGTTGCAGGTTTTATCTCTTCCCCCTCCATTCTGGGTTCAACAGCATACTTTTTCAAATTACTTGTTACCCCAAAATCTACAGCTGTTGCTGGGACTCTGGAAGGGGCTAAGTAAGTTCTTCTGCATGTTGTCAGTAAACAGACCTCTGACTTTCCAGGACAGATTAAGGGAGTCAGTACCTTAAGAGCAACCAGCACCTTATACAATAGTAGGTTTGTTCACTAGAGGATGAGGTGGTTTGGAAGACAATGAAGTAAAACTATGTTTTCTGGTTTGGAAGACAATGAAGTAAAACTATGTTTTCAATCATTATTGATGGAAATTTATATTAACTACAGGAGAGAAAAAAAAATTGGTACAGAATTAAAGGTACAGAAAGCACATTGATCAGCCCTGTCTAGGACCCATGAGCTCATACTAACGCTTAACCTCTTCATTTCAGAAATCAGAAAGACTGCAAAGGTGCAATCAAGGCAAGCTGAGCTACTTCAGTACTTACACTGAAGGATCCACATGAACAATACTTCATAAACACAGTGCTACTCTACTTTTTCAACTGTCCCTACAGCACACATTTCATCCAAGTTAATATATACCCTTCTCCAACAAGTTATGCAAAGTCAAATTCAAACTGGCAAAAACACCCAGCTAAAAATCATACCATCCAAGTAAATCACCATTTTCTTTTTAAAATAGAAAACAAAAATCAGATTTTGCTCATTACACTATTCTGCATTTAAGATTAACTTTATGATGCACACCAGGGAAGAAAAAAGAAAAAAAGAAATCTGATATTAGAAGTAAAACTCAGTAAGAATGACAATCAACTGTAATTTTAATTCACACACTGCATTGTGGTTTATAGAGTTAGTTACAAGTCTAGGCTACAGATAATTTTGAAGTAATATACTAAAAGTACTCCTGGAAAGCCATCTCACTTCCAATAACATATATTGTTTGCTCAGAGAGTCTCATCTGCCGCTCCACGTGGCCAGGAGTTGACCTCAACAAATCAGTCCAGAAAATCTGAAAAGCCCATGCTGATCTAACAACATCTGTCACAAATTCTGTGACATGACTTCTTGCAATGATAATAAACTGCAAGTGTCTTATTTAGATTATAAGAAAGCTTGAAAGACTGTAGAAACAATCTCATATAGTTAAGGCTCTCCAGCTACTAGCATGTTAAATCCCTTGATTTTTATTAAGTTTTGAGTCAGCCAAGACACTTCATACAGTAAGAAAGTACTCTGCTGAAATGCTTTCATATTAATAGCCCTATTGCCTACTGTCTAATTACAGACAACAACACGCAGTCAGAAGTAAAAAGTAAGAGAAATTACCCTCTTGCTCCTTAAAAAGTTAGATATCAAGACTCTAGAAACTAGGCCTGACACAACTCACCTCATTTCTACCACACTTTTGAGAAAGGGGGAATTACAGCACCACTGATTCTTTAAAACAGACTTGCCAAGCATACCAACCATTGAAACAGGAACAAAAAAACACCCTAAAGTCACCCTTAGCAAAGTGTACAACTTGAACAATACAAAGGTTTTCCAAAGAGCATACCACCAGTTCAGAATCTAACAAATTCAGCTCCATGCAACAACAACTATATAGAAAAGAAAAACAGAAGGAAAAAAATATTGTTCAGTGATCTGACACAGTTGAATCAATGCTGCTTTTCAAAGTACTGAGAAGTTGAGTGATTTACATATGGTTAACCATATGAAATTTTGTTCTGAATGATGCTATATTTATTAGAAGAGGCAAAGAAGTTTCACTTCTTGCACAGCTGAAGCGTATGTTTTCAAAAAGCAATTACCCTACTACCAAAACAATTACCCCTCCCCTACTCCTCTTGTATATGAAACAAGCTTTCTCTGATCAGTAAGTCAACTATTATGTTCCCCAATGCATTCATTTATGTTTTTGGCATGCACTGGTACTGTATTTGCTGTCTTCATTTAAAACCCATCAAGCAGTTTCAGTGACTGATCCCATGCCACCGCACGCCTATTTTGAACATATCAAGCCTCTAAGAGCTCAGGATTCTCTCCTGCAAGTAAGACATCAGCCAAAATAATAATTTCACTGGCCTGACAAAGGTGGAATAGCTCATGATTATTAAGTAACAGTGATCCTAAAATTAAATTAGGAACCTTGACTCTTTAAGGAAGATACTGCTAAATTTAAGGCAATAAATCCTAGCACAGTATTAAAATGCACAGCCAGGTCATTAAACTGTGAAAAGGAGAGAGTAATTCATTTCTGGAATGGGAAATTGTTTCTCAGAAGATGTCAATATGGGATAGACAGCAACCTTTAACTAAAAATTACAGAAGTTGATACAAAGAATTAAATCTGTTTTCCCAAAACAGAAAAGACAACTGCTAAATATCCTCTGTTAAATCGAAGTGCAACAAAGGTTTTTATAATGGTAAAATAGAGATACTTTCAAGAAATCCTCCTCACAAGAGGGCAAATAAAGGTCAAAGCCCTGAGTCTGTAAACAGGTCCTCTCTTTAAAGTCTAACTCAGGTTACATTGTATTAGCCACAAGGTGAGAGCACTCAGAGAGGCTGGCACACAGCAACTCGTTCCTCCCGGTACCTCACTCCTGTGCCAGGAAAAGTCACCACCAGCAAGACCCGAGACTACAGACCAAGCTTCTGAGACTGTCAAATCAGTAACATCAGAAAGACAATTGGTAGGACAGTCCACGTTTCTAACACATGAACTGGTAATTATACTTTTCCCCAAATGGATGGCCTTACCCTTAAAGAACATTATTTAAACTGGAAGGGTTCAACAAAATTTTGGATTGTCTCATGTAATTTTGAAGATGTAATATAACCCTTCAGGTCATGACAAGGACTCAGGGAAGAATTTCACATCCACCCCACCAAGAATTAAAAGAATAATCAGAGCAGCTCTGCTCCCTCTTTTACCCATCAGCTGTACTGCTCTGCACGTATGTTACCAGGGGATAAAGAGAGCTCAAAAGCAGGTGACAAAGCTGTGTCACACAGGCTCAGCTTAATACCCGTTATACAGGACTGCATCAAAAATGTTTTTGATTCACAGGAACCTGAACACTCTGCTTGATGTAACCAAATTGATTTGCACTTTTTAAGTCTGAAAGCTATTTGCAATTTTAGTAAGTTCCCTTTACATTAAGTCAACTGCAAAACTCACATGTGACTGAAATTATGGTAGTTTATAATTACTAAGTGTTAATAATGAAGTAGGCCATAAATGGATCTGGTGTGGGATATTATTAACAGATTAAAAATATCCTAACTCACATTCTCCCCCCCATCATTTCCTCAGCTTATCCAAGTATAAAATTAATTTTGAGCATGATGAAGTTGCTCCAGTTTGACATCACATTAGAACATGCAAGTCAACGTTATAAATCAAGTCTGTTTATATTTTCGAGAAACTGAAAGCACACCCATGTAATTTTCACATGTCAATATTAGTGCTCAGTGCAATATAAAAATAGCATTTATTTGAAACCAAGGGGTTTATATTATTACAAACACTGTTAAATATACTGTTAATATTATTTTGCAGAAGTACAGACTCATTTTGCCTTTAATTTAGCACTTAGCTATTTTAAATGTGAAGGAGATGTACAGTAGAGTAATTTAATAGGAAACACGTGCAAGAGGAAACATTCAATCTTGGTTTTCAAAAGGCAAGGGAACACTGCTTCTTCCCTTGAATCCCTGTGTAAATCCACGTGGAAGTCACAAGTATTGAATTCATTCATTGGATGACTATATAGTTTACAAGTTGGCTGAACAAGTGTTTCTTACTTTTTGGTCTTCTCAGACAAATAATATTTTATAATAATGTTACAATAGGAAGAACTATGATTAAATTAGACAGGAAGCATAGGTGAAATTCTGGTTTTGCTGCATTCAGTGACCAAACTCCCACTGGCCTGACAGAGAGCAGATCATCCTGAATAGACAAATATTCAAGCACTTGCAGGATCTCTTGGCCTACTTCACTTAATAAACTATTTAGCCTCATAAGTAAAAGGTTGAAATATTTTTTCCATCAATTTTAACCATGCTCCAGCAGTTATGTTCTATGAAAGTTTGTAAACATCAAGTGTTTAGTAATGAGGGATCCTACACTTAAGCATATTCCCTTTCGGCAAAATCTTTTGGCTATTTTTAAACTCAATTTACACCATTTTGATGACTGGGTTTATTTTGATCCTGCTTCCTACTCTTAAGGGAAAATACACAGAAGAATTACTAAACCTTGTCCTTCCTGACTTTACTGTGGGCCCAAGCCTATGCCTCTCAAGAGTGTTCTGACATTTGCATCTTAATTTTTCTCCTCAAAATAAAATGACTGCTTTCCAACAGAAAGCAATTATGCCGAAATGCACAAGTTTACTTCACAGTTCTCATCATTTGCTGCCATTACATACACGTGGAACCAAAACTTACATTGCTTAACAAGGCTTCAGTCTTACACATAAACCATATTTTAAGTAAGCATAGAATTTTTAACGGAAAACATGATACACAATTACACTAAATTAGAACCCTTTTTTTAAAAAACCCATTTTATTTCCCTACATTTTCCCATCAAATTTTACTTTGGAAGAAATTTTTAAAATAGAAAAGGACCAACCACCTACAGAAATAAAGTAACCCACTAAATCACTTCTAGAAGTTCATTTGTTTATGCAGTGATGCACTCCACTAATTCTCAAATACAACTATAGCAGCAATAAGGCTGTTTACCCCTTCATACTCAGACATATTGCTGGAACTTTTTATTCCTGCTCTTCTGCAGATCAGCCTTCCTGGCCCATGCTATACTGTCCTTCTCTAAACTTGCTCACCCTCCCTGCTCTTTCAGTTCTGAGAAAACCTACCATGCTGCTCTCATGCCTGCTACCCACAGCTCATCACGTCTCCAAGTGTGTGATGGTCTCAAATACAAGCTTTTAATCAGTAATTTGAAACTTGAATAACATATGGAATGTTTTCATGTTACGGTAGGGAGTAACTTTAATGTCTTTTAAATTCTCAGTGTTTTAAAAAATCACTTACTAGAAATAGAACACCTTCCTTTTGCAGCACTGTTCTTGAACAAACATGTGCAAATACAGTGTTTATTGTTACCTGACCTCCCAACTCCACAGCACAATTTGTATTACTCTTCTGAACCCTATTATACCAACAGAGCTGACAAAACCAACCAATTTCACCAAAGCTTTGCTTGGTAAGGTCAGGAGAAACAATGGCAAAGAGAAGAATGAGATAAATCTTTTCCCAGTGGTACCCAGGCAAGGTAACACCACAACTTTTATTTTTTAATCTACAGCCTTTTCTCACCATAACCATTGCAGAAATACAAGCTACTATTTTAGCCAGCTACAGGTCTGCTAAATTCTGATCAGGCTACTGTTTCTTCCCATAGCCTCCTTACCTGTAAAATACTGCGACCTAGTATCCTGCATATACCTTTCACTAGCCTTTCCCAGCTTCACTTTCCACCCTCATCCCCAAAAGTATAACAGCCAGAAGCAGCACTACTAAACTCAATGACTGAAATTAAAATTCATGCTCTAACCACACAGCCACAGCAGTTACACTCTCCTCAATTTTCAGTTCTCAAGAAAAGACTCATTTGCTGAGCCAACTTATCTGTAATCAAGTCCTCATGCACAGAACAAAAAATCTAAGCCCATGAAGTTTCAGGACTATCATGAGAAGTTCAAAATCCAAGGTTGCAATGAAAAGCTATGAAGGAAGTAGAAGGGGATACATTAAGAAACATTTCCAAAAAGTTTCACAGCCAACAGGAGTGTTGAGACTCCAAACACTGAACTCCCTGCAGCCACTGGAGAGGAGCTGGCTTCTGCCCTCTACTCCTGCTGAAGTGCCTCTAATCAGCCCCACCCAGTTCCATACTATCCCCTCACCTATAACATACTTCTGGGCTTTTGCTCGTAGAAAACTACAAGTTTTCCACATGCTGAGTTGCTGTGCCTAGCAGTACTACAGACAAGAAATCCAAAGGAAACCACACACAGCAGCCTCACAGAGCACAGCAGATGGGAGAAGCACTGCAGATCCTCAAGGGTCTATACATCACAGAATAGTAAATACTGACTCATCAGTCTTGCCACTGAGCTACAACAGCTAGAACTGGACCAAAGAAGAATTTAGAACAAATCGAATTTTTTTCTTTTTTAACAGTGACAATATGCAATTTATTTTTCCCCTAGTCTTAGAAGCAGCTTGAAATGGTTTTGCTGAAACTAAGAAAATTAGCCCAAGGAATAGTTCCAAATAAAACGGTCCATACTTGGCATGGAAAACTTCAGTACAAACAGTTCAGCAATGTTGGAAGCAGCTGAGAATAAGGTCTTGTGAAAGAAAACTAGGCAACCTTAACTACAATGATTTCTGCTTTTAAATCAGAAGGATACTATGAAATAGGCATCTTGTAGACAACATACTTCACTGGCCAAGAACGCAGCAAAACTTGACAGAAACTAGTTCAGTGATTCTCTGATAAAAACCAATGATTCAGACACTAAAAAGAAGCTGTCGCTGTTCAGTTTCTAGTAGAGCATTTTGCCAAGGCTGTCTTATAAAACAGATGTTATTTACTACCTATTAATCTAATTCATCTGTGTTTCCAACCTTCAAAATCCACATGCTGCTATGAAACAATTTTAGCCTGTTAAAGCAGAAGTCAGGATGATAACAGTACAGAAGCCGAATTTTACGCCCTTCTCAATGGAAGTATCTTTTTTCACCAGAACACAACACATATCCCCTCTGCCATCCAGAACTGTTGATATGACACCTTTACAAAAGGACTGAATGATCTTAAGATATGTAGATGCTAAAAAAAAAAAATAAATCTGTAGATTGAAGTAATCACTTTTTCATCAGATAGCCTGGACCAGTAACTAATTCCATTTGTATTTCCTACAGAAACTAACATTAAATTCAGCACCTGCAAAACGACTATCTGACTAAACTAGAAAGCAATGAATATGGAAAAAGAAATCTGATACTAAGCTGGCACACAGAAGATGTGAAGGATTTAAATAGAAAAGTTCATGTGAAGACTGTCAATAGGTTCTATATTTAGGAGTTGCTCTTGATGGAAGTATCTTCCAAGACCAAAAATTCAAGTCTATGGATAAAAAAAGGTCAATTTGTTAAGAATTAAAGACTAAAATGTTCCACTCCATAAACTAGGAACAGTTCCTTAATATAGACAAAAATTTAAGCAGCTCATTTTTCATGGAACTACTAAAGCTTTTTTATCTATTATAGGTTCTTTATTTCTCAAGATTGTAGCTTCACTAAAATGGAAGTTTTGACTACTTTATAGTATGCCTTGCTGAGATTATACATAAGAGTTAAACCTCAGTTCCTCACAGAACATCTTCATTCTTCATCTGAAATAAAGACTCACTCTCAAGGAAAAATTCACCCAAGATGATTGCAGTTGCAAGGGATGTTAAATACAAAGGTAAAGAATGGAGGACTACAGAAGAGGAAATAACAATGAATCATGAGGGATACAAAAAAAAAGGGCAAATCTGAGACAGAAAACTTATTTCACTTCCAAATATTTATTAAGGCTGTAGTAAAAGTCAACCATCCTAAAATTTTAAAGCACATTTTCCTTTGGGGAGCAAAGGCAACTTAATAGAAGAAAATTCCTCTCAGCTGTTTTTAATTCCACTTATTTTTGTCTCTCTGAAATACATGCTATGTGACTCAAAACATTCAAAGTTTAAGGTTTGAACTGACCCTGAGAGGTTAAATAACATGAAAATTTTACCCATAAACTTGTAGGCTTTCCTGTAACATATACAAAAAACTTTAGCTTAAACACATCAACCAGTTTTCAGTCAAACTCAACCTCTCTCTCCGGTTTAAGCAAAGGAAATATGAGAGTTAACACCTATTTTACACCCCATATTTGAATGCTGAAAGGTCTTCTGGAAGCTCTTCTTAAAAATGCCTTATTCCAGGGTACTTCACCTCCACAATTTTGAGCCCCAGAGAGATCATTGTAACTACTGATAGCCTAATACTGAAGATTTCTGGACCACTTTCCAGTTCTTCTGCTGTAAGGGCCAGAGTTTCCTCTGTGGGGAGACAGCTTTACTTGGAGGAGAATCCTAAGAATTTATTTTCATGTATTTATTCTCTGAGCATGATACAGGAAAAATGCCTGTGGTGCTATGCATCTTCCCAAATGGATATTCACTATTGAGAAAAATCACAGAAAGGCATCAGGAAATGTTTATTCTTTCCAGCTGTGGTTGACATGTTTGGTACACAGGGGAAAAAGAAAAAAAAAAAAGAAAAAAATCTATTTGCTTTACAACCTGACAGACCATATTAACTATACTAAATAAACCACTTTCCACCTGTATTTTTACATGCTTCTTCAACCAAAAATGACAGAGCCAAGCATATGTACATCTACCGTAAAGAGTCAGATCAGGTTCCAAGGTCAAGTTATATCTCTTTTTCAAAAACTAAAGTTCTATGTTCTATTGCAGTGTCTTAAAACAACTTCCTATTGAGACAAAATTACCACTTCTTTAGACATTTAAAATAACACCCCTTTGCCAGACTTCTTTAAACTCAACATTCTCAGAATTGTCCATGAAGTGATAAAACTCCACTGTTTTATCACCAGTACATTATTTTGGCTGCAGATTTTTCAAGAGATTCATATTATGTAAACTTTAAGGTAACAAAATGAAAAGGGGCATTAGGAAAGAAAACTTCAACTTCTAACAGATTTAACAACCTTTTTTTTCTTCTAAGTACAGTCACTGTGTCTCCAGTATTTCTTATTCAGTTTTCAAATAATACAGTAAAATGGGCACTCCCCTGAATAACAAAGACTTAAGGAAACCTGCTAAATTCACTGAAGAACATATTATAATTTATCTTGAGTATCCTGCCATCAGTAAGGTTTTGCTGAGTTTTTAATCTAAAAAGAAAAGATATCATCACACGCAAAAATAAACTGAATGTTGATGACAACACATAATGCTACCGCCCCTCCTCTCAATCTCATTCCCGTAACACCACCTTCAAAGAGAAGAGTACCTACTACTTGGGTACAATTTGGGACTGTTACTCACTAGTAACAGATGTATTGTATCACTGTATCACAGCCAAATTACAGAATTTTGGTAATACACAGCAGCAGTACAATTACCTCCAGAAAGACGTACTTTTAAGATTATCTGTCTAAAGGCTTTGAAACAACACAGCTCTGAAAGTGTGTTACACAATCTGATCTGACCATTTCAGCAGCAAACAAAACAGTCCCCGGAGAAAAGGAAAAATCCCACAACAGTCTTTACCCAAGAAGGTACTTTCTGAAGTGGATGAGGAACTATTATTTTTCTTCTGGAACATCTCTCCCTCCAGTGAAATAGATGCAAGTGTTTTAGGCCAGTCTGGCAAATCTATTGGGGAATTTTAGAATTCAATTTATACTTATTTTAGAATGTTTTTTCTAAAAACTGATGAAACAAGATAGTAAACACAAACAAGATGAAATATCTTACATCAGTGTAATACCAAACTGCTTTTTCATCTAAAACCCACTACTTTTCTCCCAACAGAGGTTTGAAACAACTCAGATTTAACCATTTACTTGAAGGGATCGGTAAAGCAAAAAGTCTCATTCTAATTATTTAAGTGTACATTGAGCACCCATAGACATTAGTATAATGACTGTACTTTCCTTCTTCAGCCCCTCCCTGGGAACTCCGGCTGACAATTCTGTAGATAATACGACACTGGCAGCATCAAAACTATTACCGATTTCCATATTAACTTTAAAGAATAAAGCAAAGCTTCATCTTCCCAAAATGCATGTAATTAGAAGCAAAAGTTATATAAAATTATACATTTGCAAAGAGTAAACTCTTTCTAGAAGCTTTTTTGGTTTCAGCATCAAGGGAGGTATAAGAGAGAGAGCATCAAGCAGATGAAAAGAAATCATCTCATGTCCATGTTCAGGACAAATCTAACATTAAAAACCCAAGGGACAAAAACATGCAGGGGAGTGCTGCAAAACAGAAGACTTTCTGCAAACTGCCTAGCTAGGACACCACAGCTCATAAAAGTATATTTTGCCCACAATTTTTGTTCTGAAGCAGGTCTATAGGGTAAGTCTTTACATTTGAACCATGAGCATAAAGACAGATGGGATTTTCCTTTAAGAACTTCAGGCAATAAGGCAATTCAAACTACTATAAAACCCTGCATAACTAAAGAAATTCCTCTGCTGGTTTATGGCCTCAAATTTCCAAACATCTGAGCTGCTGATGCCATGCAAAATTTCTCTGTGTTATAAGTAAAAAGCTGTAAAACCACACTTACAAAACTACAAGACTTAATAACACAGAGGTAAAAATTTAATCTTAAAGTCCTAGCTCAGCAAAGAATGTAAACTTAGACATTTTGCTGATTTAAGCTGGAATTACTCCCTGGATAAAGTGTGTACGTTTAACTGTTTGCTGGATCAGGACTCAAACTTTCTTAAGTCTGCCACCTATGTGTAATATTTACCAAGTGCCTTTAGAAGGTCTCAAGTGTGGTTTTCTAAAAATTATCTTTGAGGCAAATATACTGTCTAAACAGCATGTGAACAGCAGAAATGGAATCTTGATTTCAAATGAGTTATCTTGATTATAAATGCCTCAAATCAAACTAGAGCACCAAGACAGGACACAACTTCGTACAGAAAGGAAAGACCAAAACAAGCAGCAAGAACATCTCTGCTGTTGTTAAAACTAACACCCAAGGCTGCTGCAACAAACATGCTAAAACCACAAAACAACAAACCCACTCCCTGTCACTCCCCTGCCCAAACTTATCTGTGTTTAATAACATTTCTACTAAGAGCCATATATATGATGCGCTTACATCTGCCACACAGAGTGGGAAAAGGGGTTGTCTTGAAATGCTACAGACACAACCGTAAAAGCCAAACTGAAAAACATACTCCCAGGTATTACGTAATTTGCTATACCTCGTTCAGATTTTGGGTATTTGCTGCAAATCAGAGATTTACTTTTTTTTCCACCATCATATGATGCAGCTTCAAAAGCCTTAAGACTTTAAAACTAATGGGAGAAAAATCAACATGCTGGGGCACGTTCAGGTAATCGCTCTACCTTATTTTTCACGTCCGTTACAAATGTTTTAATAATAAGTTTGTATTCTCTGTCTAACGATAACTTTTTCTAATTTTTAAAACATAGAGAAATCTCTTCGGATGTTCAAAGGTGTAAAAGGTTGCAATGAACTTCGTTTCACTTTTGTAACCTAATGAACTGAGCCTTATCAGATTTTAGCTGCAGTACAGAGGAGAAACCCTTCACTGCCTATTTTAAGTTCAGCAATGCCAGCGTTCAGAGTTTTCATTCACTCGAGAGCGTTTCCACACAGCACCGTGCAGGGCAAGGTCTCCGGGGCAACTCCTGAAGACCAGCAAAATGTCACGCTAGCACTGTCCAAAAGCAGGGCGAAAGAACCAAGAAGCCAGACGCAAACTCTCTCCGGCCACTCAGGATACTATGGCAGGGACACAGAGTGCCCCTCCGCAAAAATCCCCCGTGGGAGGAGCCACCCACCGATCGCTCCCAGGTTTTAGCGCTCAATTCCCTGCACTGCTCGAACTCAACTTACCGCCTATCTTTTCTGCGGCAAAAAGCACACGAACTTCGCCAGAAAAGGAGGGTGGCGAGTTAGTGGCCTCAGTGCCCGGGCCAGTGAGCGAGAGCGGACCCGGGCCACGCTGGTTTATGAGCGCAGAGGAGACAGAATTCCTGCCGCGGGGTCCCCACCTGGGCAGCACCGGGGGCAGGGGAGGACACTGGTGAAGGGCAGAGGGCGCGGGGAAGGGGCCAAGCCAGGGCAGGCGGTGCCGGCAGCGGCACCTGCAGCCGCAGGGCAGGGAAGGAGGGCGGGCTCGTACCTTTGAGCTGGGGCAGCGGCGAGAGCTCCACGGGGCTGCCTTGGCTGCGGAACTGCGAGGAGCCCTGCGAGCGCTTCTGCCTCTGCGCCTTGCGCACCGATTTCCGTGTGAAGCCATCCACCTTCTCCGCAGCAGAGATGGCCGCCGACATGGCTGGGCGGCGGGGCGGCTCTCCAGGAGCATATATTACACCGGAGAAGAAGCGGGCGGGCAAAAAAGAAAGGGGCTTGAAAAAAAAAATAAAAGAAAAAGAAAAATCTCCAGCAAAACCTAAGTCCTGGCTGCCCCGCAGACGGCGCCGGCCGGGAGAGGCGAGGCGCGGAGCGGGCTCTGCCGGGCGCTGGGGAGGCTCCCGGGTGGCTCCTCAGTTCCTGCTTCCCTCGCCGTTTCCTCCCCGCGCGGAGCCGGCGGGGGAGCGGAAGAGGGGGAGGAGGAGGAAAGGGAAAACAAACAAACAAATCCAAAGACAACTTTGCCCAGCGGGCGCCAAACTTTCTCTCCCGGGGGTCCCGCTCTCTCCTCAGGGCAGGCGCGGCGCGACCCGCCGCGCGACGGGCTCGGTGGCGGCGCCGCCGCTTCTGCTACTGTTGCTGCTGCCCCGCTCCCGCCTGGCTNCTGGCTCGCTCCTCGTCCCCTTCAGCCGAGCCCGCTGTCATCGGCCAGGCTCGCCGCCGGGTTCCAGCCGCTCGCTTCCACACGGCCCTGGCGCCCTCTCAGTCGCCGCCGGGCGCTCCGCGAGCCTCCGCCGTCATCCCGCCCTGTCCCGTCCCGGAGCCGCCGGGCAGCGGCCGCACAACTTGGCGGGGAGAGCCGAGTTGAGGGGCAAGCGGGGGGAGGGGGCGGGGCGAGGGCGAGAGGAGCGGTCGCTACTGGCGGCGCTGGGTGATTGACAGCACAGAGCAGCCAATGAGAGGCGAGGCCCGCGGAACACCCCGTGCCCCCCCCNGGAAGGGGCAGGATGGCGGGCGGGCAAGGTGGGTGTGCCCTCTGCGTGGAGCTCGGCCCCGGGGGTGTTTCCCGCAGGGAAGAGGTGTTGGAGCGGCGGCGGATGCGTTTCGTGCCGTCCTCTGAGTGCTCCCGTTTGTTTTTGTCCCGCACCCTCCCGACAGCGCAGCGTTTTGGTGGCTCCGCGAAGGCCGGCGCTGGCGCCGCGCTTGCCTCCCCTGGCCGGGCCGCGCTCGCGGTTGGCGATCTGAAGGCTCAGAGCTGCCCCAGACGAGCCGGTGCCGGACCTCCGAGGGGCGAGTGCCCGGGAGGAGCCGATCCCTCGGGATTGCGCGCGTCGTGCGGTCCCGGCTGGAGCGGCGGGGAGCGGGGGGCGGGGGNAAGCGGGAGCTGTGGCCGCCGCAAGCACACGTGCCAGAGTCACGGCCGTGTGTGCGGGACGCGGCCGCGTGAAAGCCGGGCTTGGCTGCCCCATCCCTGCTCGCGCGTGGGATGCCTCTGCTTGGGGACATCCCCGTAGGCATAAGCGTCACGCACATCAGCACATTTCTTCTTGCAGCGTAGTGTTAGATACCAGTCCAGCAAATAATTATTGGCAGTATTTTAAATGCACGCTCACGTTTCAGTAGCTGTGGTAGCATGTAAATACTCTTCGTGAGTGGGTCTTTAATCTTTGTATCTATAACCCATATATCAAAAGCCAAATGTAGCTTACAATTTTATGTGAACATAAAAGAAGACTGAGACGCTGGAAGCCTATTCGATAGAACCTGCTCTCTCAGTTTCTTTCTGTCGTTCTTTCCTTTTTCCTTTCCTTCCTCAACGCATTCTCGTAACTTGTGCACCTTCGGTCTTTTTTGCTTTTGGTGAAATATTCTTTAGTGTTTGGAAATAGAGATGTGGAGAGTACTCTAGAAGAATCCTTTTCTGTATGCTTTAGATTCAATTCTGGATACAATACTTCTAGAAATTATAGGTACCAGTGTAATACACTGTTATCTTGTGAAACTTTTTATTTCAGGTTTTTTTTTAATCTATTACAAAATTTAATAGAGAACATGGTGTCTTTAGGCACCTCTCCTTTAAACTGCCAACTCTTGTATTCGTACCGTAATACGTTCCTTACCTGGTTAATTCACATTTAACTTCAAGGCCCACAGCTCCTGCAGAGAGCTCGCTGGTGCCCAGCCCCTGTATCAGTGTGTTCTGCTCCTGCCTGCCATCCAACAGCTGTCATTTTCTTCTGCACCCATTTTTAGAAGCTGACACTACCCAGTGTGTCCTGTATACTGTTTATTGGCAACTCAAGCTATGCTGCCAGTCCCCAGTGTAAAAGAGTCTACCTTAAAGTTTCATCAATTAAACAGTTCAGAGTTTGTTAAGAAAGACTTGTGTAAGTTTTAAGTAGCGTAAAAATATTTTTCTGAGGTTTAAAATATTTTCTTCAAGGTTACTTAGACTTTGGAATGGCTTCCATGCTGTTTGACTCTGCTGTAAAAACCTGTTGGCCGTTGTAATTAATGACAAAAAGGCTTCTGTAAATAATACTTGCAATGATGGGATTTTGATATCAACTGCACTGGAAGATATTTTCAGACTATATTTTCGTTTATCATTTGTAAGAAGCAAAATTACAGAATCTGAGTCAGCCAAGCAAAATAAATGAAAAGATTTTTTAGCCATTGAGTTTTGTTTTGTCTTTTTAATATAACTCTTCTGTTTCAGAAAAGAATGGGCAGCATGTCTGGAGACCAGCTACAGTTTTCCAAACAGAAAAGGTAATGTTTGAAATAAGGTACACTTGAAGTCAGCTGAATTACATGGTTGTAACCATTGGAACATACAGGCCTGTAGGACTGGGGTATTTGGATTAAAAAAAATGAAAGTGAGAGCTCCAACTGGCAGTCTGAAATAACTGTGTTTGAGAAGGCTGAAGATTTCCCTTCCCCACTTTCTGCACATACTGCTTCCTACACAGCTGTTGGAGCTGCTCTGAGTCAGCTTCTGAACCCCCTGGTTCTCAGAGCATATTTAACGGCATACAACGGTGATGCCAGGTTATAAGCTACTGGCTCCAAACCCAATTCATGGAAGTCCAAGGTGTCCACAGAGAATGTTGTAAATAGTAATTTTAGGCCAAGTTATTCCCGCTCCTAGACCAGACCCCTCAATATGCACCAAAGCATTGATTCTATAAACCCTCTCACATGTCTCTAACTTGACTTGAAGGAATGCTCAGTATCGTTCATGATCATTATTCAAAAGAGAGAAGCAACATTCTGGAGCAGATTTATGAAAAGTCACATTTGCAGTTCTTTTGATTCAACCACACAGAATTATTTCCTGCACCTTCTTAGCATTTTTTTATCCAGGAGAGAAACCTTCGGAAAGGTGAACAAGAGTATGAAATATCATTATCTTGCATAGTCCTGACCAACTTAGCTTGCAAATGTGGTGCTTCAGGCACCAGGTCGCTACTTGGTTTTTGCTGCAGGGAGTTGCCTGGCTGCCAGCAGATGAGGAGTTAGCTATAGCTCTGCTTTCCTGTTCTTCTGTACAGATGCGTGGAGGCCAAGCTATAATATAACTCTTCTCAGAGACAGTGGGAGGAATGTTTTAGTGAAGAGAATGCTCTAAGTGGGTGAACTCTCAGCCAAGATGGTTTGTGGAGGAAATGTAATTTTTTTCCCCTCTCAAAGTGAAAATTTGTAAGGAAAAGCCCTGTTGGCTGCAACCATGCTTATATTTACTACTGCCCCACTGCAGCAGTTTTTCAGGGTGTTTCATGGAATCATAGAATGGTTTTTGTTGGAAAGGACCTTAAAGAGCATCTAGTTCCAAACCATCTTTCACTAGACCAGGTTGTTCAAAGCCCCATCCAACCGTCTTCCAGGGATGGGTCATCCACAACTTCTCTGGGCAATCTGTTCCGATGCCTCCTCGCCCTCATGGTGATGAATGTCTTCCTAATACGTGATCTAAATCTACCCGTTTTTAGTTTAGACCCATTGCCCCTTGTCCTATTACTACATGCCTTTCTAGTAAGTCCCTCTCCAGCTCTGTTGTAGATCCCCTTTAGATACTGAAGTGCTGTAAGGTTTCCCTGGAGTCTTCTTCAGGCTGAACAACCCCAACTCAGCCTGTCTGCAAAGGAGAGGTGCTCTAGTCCTAGCTTAAAGTGCTTTCTGGACTAAGGCTGCGTTCTTGCAAGCATTCATGGAATAACGTTTAAGCACTTGGACTGTCCCAGTAAAACCAAGTAAGCTATTCACCTACTTCAGGTTAAACCATATGTTTACATGTTTCTGTGGTCTGTGCTGGCTAGTCATTATCTAGCATAAGTGTTCCCAAGTCTTCTGCTTGATAAATCCTTAAATAAATACAGCATTAGTTATATTGGGGCCATCTGTCACCTTCATCCCAGAGCAGAATTTGAAATTCTGGGATTGGAACTCAGAGATTAGTTGGCAAGACCTTTTTTGTAAAGGTCCTGAGTTTGATTTCTTTCAGCATACCTATGAATCCATCATTAAATTATTTCCAGCCAAAACGATATGTATAGGTATGTGCAGGCAATTGATTGTTAAAGCCAGCTCTGATTCATGTTGTTATTTTAAAAACCTTTTAATTGAATCTTCTGTCAGACAATCCAGTGTAATTGTATTGCAAATGAAAAATGTATTTTATGAATTTTGTACACACAGACGCATGTACACTGATTATTGTAACCAATAGTCCAATGAAAAACATATCCAAATTTAAGTTGTTATTTCTGCCTGTCTTGAACTGTCATTTTGGGTGGAAACAGTGCTGAGAACTCAACAGCAGCCTTTCTGACTCAGTAGGATGCAAGCATCCCTTAGGGATATAGGTTTACAACTGAGCTTTCAAAGTCAGTTAACATCTTTGCCATAATGACATTTCCCTAGCAAAAATCTACAGAACATGAGCATATGTGTATTTATTAATCTATTCTCAGTGCTGAGGATTTGTTTTCATTTTATATGTAAAATGAGGGAAGATCTTCAGCAAGGGGAGTGGATTCACAGTATTTTTAAATGTAATAAATGGTACCTATATTCACTGAAATGCAAAAAAGACACAAAATCCCACCAACCAACCACCCCTGCAAACAAGAAAAACACTCTAGCCTTTCCACTTTCTAAATGTTTTTGTCTGTGGCAAACCAGACCTTTGTAAATGCCAACCAGCACTGTCTTCAGCCTTGTGGTCTTATATAAAGATTGTTGAACACAGCATGTAGAAAATAAAAGGGAACTGCTTCTGTTATGAAATGTTTGCATGTAAAAGAGAATACCTGGAAGCCTGAGTTCTTTCAGAAATAATTCCTAATGCTCAGTGAAGGGAATTAAACAAACAAACAGCAAGGTTTATTCTGTCAGCTTCTCAGCAGGCTTACAAGAATTACTGCATGCTAAGAATCAGCTGCTCTTGGAAACTTAATGAATGTAGCAGCCAGAAAAGTACAAAAGTTGGCCAAGAGATGCAAACCAGATATACAGGCTGTAGTGAAAGAAATTAAGAGGACTGGCAAAATCTATTCCTAAATCCGAAGTGGAAAGACTTCACTGTACCAGAGTTTCCAAGCACTTTGATGGTGTAGCATACTTTCTGTAAGGAATTGGGTCTGCATGTAGCATTGTAATTCTATTTACTTGTAATTCCATTCTCCTTGGAGAATAATAGCAGAAAATGGTTTTATATTTTCATCTGTCTCTGCTGTGATTTAGCAACGGGAAACAAAGAGCCAAGTCAGCCGAACAGCCAGTTCTCCATGGCCTGCTAACAAGTGTGCTGGCACCCGTCGCCTGCAAATCTGCCCTCTCTAACCAGGCTCAGTTGCCAGCTGTAGCTTTTCAGGAGCATTGTTTAACCGTATTGTGCAAAACCAGAATGAGTGCTACTAGTAAGGAAGAGTCCTAAATATTGATTAATTATGTTCAATCCTTCCACTCTCAGGTTAATGAATGAAATGAAGTCACATGCCCTTGTGGATACTACTAATTTGTTGTATGGATTAGAAAGTTTGGTGTGCAGTTGTTTCAGCTTTTTGACTGCTTTTAAAGCTGCTAAAGATCCTTTAAAAAGACAGGTGTGTTTTTTATGTAATAACATGATTTACAGAGCTCGATCTTTGGGGAAAAAATTAAAAAGTAAGGCTTGAAATAGAGTCATAAGTGTGGGTAAGCACACAGAAGAGATTGATGTGAACTTTAAAGAAATGACGTTTATAGTAATTTAATCATCCGTCCTTTTGTTTGTAACATCCAAAAATATCGATTTTTGCTAACAGATGCACTAAATGGTCTTACTGGGATTTCAGAAGCATGTGCCTCCATGTTAGGGCTTGTCTACCTTGGGGAAATGCACTGCCCTTCCTGCAGCACTACAGCCGTAGAATTAAAGCAGCACAGTAATACCCTTGAATTTTTCTTATGCAGATGTGCTGTTAGTCACGATAGCAAAGGCAGTGGAGCTTGTTTCTGTCCCAGTGGAACGTGACATTACATCAAAAGCTTTCTCTCACAAGTCACAGTCTAGAGCTGGATCCCAGCGTTTCCCTGCTTTTGCTGAAGGATGGAACACCTTTGGTGGCCTGACTTGCTCTCCTTCCAGTGGATCTGACACCACAATCGCTAAGCACAGACCGTGCAGCAAGCTCACTTAATCCTACCCAGCGAACACATGAGCCACAGTTTGCGTTTCAGTCTGTAAATTGTTCTTTTGTTTTGCAGGCTTTACTGAACACAGTTTTATTTCATGTGACTGTGCTATTTATGGAGGAGTAAATATTGCCGGGGGTCTATTTAAAAAGGCCAATGACCTGGATTTTTTTCCATTTGAATTATCTCCAAGAGTCAGACTTGTTTAACAACTGATTTTTTTTTTCTGCTGTGTTGCTGTAGACTGCAATCATTTCTAACATCTTAGATCAACACCAACTAAAAAGACAAAGATTTTGAGTGAAATAAAACTTCATGTAGCATGAATGTGATCAGACAGTAACACGACCTTGCCATTTTTGGAAGAGATGAATTCCATCTCGATTTACCAGTTAAGAACACAGCATGTTTTTAACCTCTGAATGTTAGCCTTTTCTTACTGCTGTGACAATTTGAGTTCATAACTCTAATTTGTTCTTTTTATTATTATTTTTACAAAACCAATTATCAAGTGTATTTTCACAAATTATAAATAAATAAATAGACCATGTTTTCAGAAAGATTTAAACCAAGATTTAAGTCAAATGTTCTTCTTGCTGTTCATGAAATCTAAATAGCAGTATTCCTTTGCTATTTAAAAAAGTTCAACATTGCCAGGAAAGTAGTGCTATATTTTCACTTTCAAGAAACATCTTTGTGAATGCAAACAGGTAGCCAAATGTCAGGAATATTAAATAGGTTTGAGTATTCTTAGAAGATGAGACGACCATTTTTTTTAATATATAAATTTTTTAGCATTATACAATGAGCTGATCACAGTAAGTATAATGGGCATCGGTCAACCTAGAATTTTGCTGTAGACATATTTATCTTTATCCAGTCTTGTAAACACATGAGAAGGTACAATTTTTTTACTGAAGGCCTTTCAGTATATGTTCTAAAGTTTGTGATGTTTACCATGTCATTAAAAGGTGACCTGGCTGCAGTGCAAAGGCAGCTTCAGAAGTCGCAACCCACTTCTCTGCTGGGGAGGTGGAGCAGGTGGTCAGGGGTGGGATTCTCTTAGGCTGGTCTTACTATCAAAAGTGTCATTATACCTGGTGGCATTGATTCAAAATTTTATCTTTACTGGGGAAGGAGCATTCAGGATGACATTTGGATAATTCAATGCTCAAACGATGTGGACGATGAGCACATCTTTAGTATTATTCTGGTTTGAACCAGACTACTCCATGGAGTAGCCATGCTGTACAAGCTGCCCTATATATATATATATATATATACATATATATATATATAT
>VWZG01003618.1:28116-57477 GCA_013396735.1 Grallaria varia
TATACATATATATATATATATATACACACACACACACACATATGCAAGTCCTACCAGTGCTGCTTAACCCTTTGGGAAAATGTCAAGAAGCAATGGCAAATCTTCTTGTCCTGTTAATGGCTTAGGGGTGACAGTTAGTTCAAGGTGTTGGGAAAAATTTTCCACGTAGCTAGTCAAGCTAACAGAAACTTGCATTGATGTTTCTTCAAATGAAACTAAATTGATTCCTTGGAAAATATGTTTTACGGAAAATAAAGCTTTTGTTGAAGGTTTTCCACTCAAGCGCACACCTTATTACTTCAACCTTCTAATTTTTAGGATCCCTGTTCAAATATGGGAGTTTACCAGTAGGTTATTTCACACTTTAAGAAGGTGTTGTCTTCCTTGAGTCAAAATTGTTACAGTGAAATGAACTTCTGCCAGTGACAGCTACAGCCTCCATTAAAATGAGGCATGCAACTGCCGTTTCATTCTCAGTTGTAACATGTTTTCAGTTCTTGCTTCTATTACTAAACAAGAGTTTTCGGATTCTAACTCAAAGCATCTTTCAAAATTAAATTAGCTAAAGCATTAATTAGCCGGCACTGATCGGAACAGATTGCAATGACTACATATCCTACTCTGGTCTATTTCTTTGTTAAAAAGCTGAAAACTTATAGGAAAAGAAAAAAAACAGACTATTTTCTTTCTTAATAGACTTCAGAACTCTCTGAGGTGAAGCAGAATAATGATAGTATAAAATAACCAAGCACCTGCTGTAATTCCTTTCTAGGTTATTAGGTTATATGCATGCCCTGAGACTCCCCTTCCTTTTTTCCTTTCTTGTAAAAACTAGTGGCCTGGTTATTCTCTAGTTTTTGGAGACTACAGAACCACCAAAGTCATCAAATTTACATTGACACGAAAGGTACTAATTTGCATCATTAAGGACAAACTTCTCAAATGACCCTGAAGGTCAGATTTTATAATTGAAACCATAAATTTCCATTGCCTGAAATCAAAATTTCTTTAAAATATCAAGTTTTCCTTAAAAATTAACATTAGAGTGGGTTTCTGGAAAGTAAAGTGAAGGTAGGAGGCAGAAGTATGAGCTGATGTGTGAGTAAAGCTCAGTGCTGTTCTGAGAGGATCAGTTCTAGAGGCAACTCCTCATTCTGAGCTCCCTGCCACAGTTAAGAACATTAAGTACATCCTGGGACAGGGCTGGACTAAGGCAATACAATCATAAGTATATATATTTGTAATATCTGAAATATGTGTATTTTGGATCAGGAAACCTCTATCTGTTTGACCTGGGTGAGATGTCTCACTGGCCGCAGCATCATCATAGAATCATCACAGAGTGGTTTGCGTTGGGAGGGACCTTAAAGAGCATCTAGTTCGAAACACCTTCCACTAGACCAGGTTGCTCAAAACCCTGTCCAGCTTGGCCTTTTGCACTTGCAGGGATGGGGCATCCACAGCTTCCCTGGGCAACCTGTGCCAGTGCTTCACCACCCTCACAGTAAGCAAGTTCCTCCTTGGGCTGTCATTATCTGCCCCCATAAAAAGAAAACAAACAAACAAACAAACAAAACTTCCCTTAACAAACAAACACAAACAAACCCATGAAAATGCATTTCGTGGCTGATAAATTAATGCAAGATTAAAGAAAACCATTATTTGGTTTGTACATGGGTTACTTTGCAGACTAAAGACATTTCCCATGCGTTTCACATAAATAGTATCAATGCACCTGAGCTGATACCTGATAAACATTGTATAAAAATAAAGGCAGAAAAGTATTAGGTGTACTTTGAACATAAGGCTTGGTAAAACAGAGTCTTCACTGATCCCAAAATTTTCTGTCCTGTGACAGTTTCAGCAGTGTGTCTGAAAAAAAAAACAAACCAGATATTGTTGCATGGACAACCTTGTTGCTCGTCTTTAGCCTAAGATTTTTTGGATTTTTATGGCTGTTGAGAAGCATCACTAGTATGAAGATTGCAGAGAAGTTTGCTAAGTGAGAGGAGCACTTTTGTAAGAGCTGTTGCTGTGCCCTGAATTCTTGTGTATTATGTTTTGATTCTGTCCAATTCTGTAGCCATAGTGGGCTCTCTGTCAGGCATTGCCCTCTGAAACCTATGTCTGCTTTTCCACTGTGCAAATTAAAGTGTTCTGAAAAAGAAGGAGGTATAGTTAAAAAAATGTTTTCCAGTCTTCCAGTTGTATTCAATACGGGCATAGTCAACTGTTTTTTCTAATGGATAGAAGAAGGGATCTCTTCTTATGATATCTTTTATTAATGTTCATCACATTTCCAAATTAACATGGACAAACTGATACATTAACCATATATATTTGTTTTCTGTGGTTGGAAATGACCTGTTCATACCTCTGAACATATGTCCTACATCAAAAATTGGTTTGTGTCTTCCACAGTTTTCTTCTCAGAGGTTTCTTTGCTTTTTAAGACAGAAGTGTCTTCACTGTAGTCTACTGCTGTCTGTACATATAATTCCTAAACACTACAAAACTACTGTGATTTAAATGTCTTTAGTATTTGTTTTCTCTGTCCAACAGGGCAGTGGGGATTTCAAACATTTTGTTTCTGCAGCTTTATTATTTTTTCTAGGGGAAAAAAGAGTGAAATTTCAAAGTAATTGTTACCAAAGTCTTATTGAAATATCCATATTAATTGACGTGTCTCATCAACTGCTGTTTATGAGGTTAAAGTAGGCTCAGTCCTGCACACTGTCTTAGAAGAAACCCTGAAACATCTTTTTTAAACAGCACTTAAACTCTATTTGATCCCCAACATGTGGGGTGGCCTGCACGTTCTACACAGCTGATGAATTTTGGACGATGTTATTATAAATGTCGTATCTTTAATGTGGAACAGGCCGCTTGCAGACTGGGTCCATAGCACATACTTGTCAGAGTGATGAAGAGCCATTAACTTTAATGGCTGTACCAGATAAAGTGGGAAGTCCTCAAACAGGAAGAAGGAACAGAAATTAAAAGGAATAGCAGCTCCAGAGGGTCTCACAGTGGGAACAAAGGGGAAGATTTATGAGTCCTTCACAGGTTTTGAATTGGAAAGAAAGGTGGTTTTTTGAAGCAGGAGAAACTATGAGACACTACAATGACAGTCACTCTGATTTTGGGGAGATGAGGTGAGATGCAGGCAGCACTTAGATACTCTACAGGATGTCTGACCTATTGCCAGACAATACCGTGCAAATTAAGGCTGGGAAAATACAGTTGGAGTTTATTATTTTGTCCATGATTGCATATTTCTTTTATGAGCTGCGTGCAGAGTCACTTGATTTAGAGTTGGGTACAGGTTGCATGGCTATGAGCCCTGCTCTGCATGGACACCCAGAGACTTACAGCCTGATCCCACCCAGGCACCTACCTGAGGCACATAAATGTCAAGCCTGGTAACCAAGGCTCTCTCTCTTCAGTGGAGTGGGACAGGCACCCTGTGGTGGAAAGTCACCTCTCAGGTGGGCTGAATTGCTCTCTGGAGGCTGCCTGTGTCTCTACACTGCTAGAGAAGCCGCTTACCATGACCGTCATCATAGATGCTTAGGTCACACTGTGTGACTTGCTTCTCAAGGCCAAAACACCTACAAAGCTAGAGCTATACCAAAGTGTTCATGAAAAATCCTTTCCCTGAACTGTAAAGCCTGTATATGCTTTGCTTCTCTTTGTCTAACTGCTCTCCCCTTAGGAAGGAATGCTTTCCAGACCCTGGCTCTTTGTTTCTCACACTTTAGGAAGTGGTTGACACAGCCCAGCCACCTTAGGCTTTTCAGGAGTAGTATTATGGGTCTGAAGATGTGCAGATGATGAGAAGAGACTATCAGCAGTCCTTGGAGGAGTGGGGTTATTTGGTTTATTAGTAGAATATTATAATGTTCTGCTCATCTGATTAATAATAAGCACATTATTTAAAGTATGTCTCTTCTGCTAGATAATGCAATGTGTTTCATTAACTTATATATTTCACACACACACATACACACCCTTTTGTGCCCATCCTAATTTCTAGTAATTGCTTTGGACTACTTTTTTACCTCCATTGCATTAAAGAAGTTCATCACCTTCACCAAAGACATACTGATTGACATTAATTGAATATCTGACAATTTCTTGAGTCTTTTCTGCCCCCCAACCTACATTTAGTGGTTTACATTTGCTGTTTTCACTAACCACTGAACTCTTCTAACTGCAAACACTCTGTCATTGTAGGAACTGTAGCGCTATGTGATTTAGGGTTGCTTTTAGATCTGCAGAGCAGAGTTGAAATTCTTTGCAGTACTTTCATAGTATGGGTGTCTTTAATCAGATTGCGTGTTGCTATTGTTTTGCTGTGCCTGAACATTGTTAAGGCATTTTGAGGAGTAAAGAGTTTTAATAAGTTTAGGTAAATTTTAATAACCTGATAAGAAAAGGGATCTTCTATGGACAAGGTAACTGAAACAACAGGAGCTTCTTTCCAATACACAAGCATATGCAGGTAAAACGAGTTCACTGAGTGCAGTTTGGTCAAGGTTTGTGGTTCTTTGAGGAGGGACAGAAAAAAACAGAAACTGAGACAGGGCAGTAAGAAAGAGATCACTGCAGAACCACCAGAAGAACCAGGAGTCTGGCTGTGTTAGAAATAATTAAAAAAGAGGACTTTTGGCCAGACTGCTAGCTATAAAGGGGACTGGATTTGAGACCAGAGCCTATCTCTTCTGCTGATTGATTCCTTTTGCCTTCAAGGACACAGGATGTTTTTCCTTCTTTATAAATAAACAGAACTGAACAAAGTAATATTGGTTCCAATTTCTTTTCCTACAGAAAGTAAATTGTACATTACCATTTCTAGTTAGGAAATGATTAAAAGAAGCAGCATGCTATTCTCATGGTTGCTGTCCAAAGTCAGAATCTTTCCATTTCCCTTCCTCCTCATCCAGTCTGGCAGGAATTGGTGATCCTGGATTTTCCCAAGGGCACAGACCACATCCGCTTGCAGTTGGTACCGTAAGGTATGATGCTTTCTGGTGATTACTCTCTGTGGAAAATACTGGTGGGTAGGAGGAAGGTAAGGAAATACACATTTTTTGATGCTTTCAAATTTAGAAAATGTTATTGTTAACTGACAGCAAACTGGTGTTGGTATGCTCATCAGATTTCTCTTGCTGCTCCCTTCAGTGATAAGGATTAATGGCTTCCTAAGATGCATGTTCATCTCCACAAGAGAAAACACTGGAAAACTGCTTGCACTCTTCAGTTTTCATTCATTGCTGCATGTGAGTTAGATGCCTATAAAGGTCTAGTTCAACCTAAAATTCCAAATAATAATAAGGCAGTAGGATTCTTTTTTAAAATGTGTTTCAGAATGCTAATCTCCACATTATGTGAGCATCAGAAGTTATATAAGGGTAGTACAAACTTTCCATGCTATAATGTCAGTGTGATGCACTTGAAACTATCAGACATTAGAATATTGGCTTCTTGACAACATTTTCTTGCAGACTTATCTCTATTGCTATGACCTTTAACAGGGATTTTTCTTCTGTAGATTAAAGTAGGGAACAACGAACTGCGTAGTACAACTAATGGGGCCTGATTGCCTGTGGTGGGTGTCCCATGTCCTGCAGTCCTTCACTTACCACAGATGTCCCCGCTGAGTCCTTACAACCTCCCCAGTGCCCCAGTGTCCCTATGGGCAGGACACAGAGCTGCCGTGGCTGGCTCTGAGGTCTGCTGCACAATGACCAGCCAAAAACCCCAAGGCTGTTGAGCTTTCCTAGCAATTTCTTCTCATGCTGTGGCACCCCCCCCCAGCAACCCACATACAGATTTGCGTGACGCTAAGAAGAGTTTTTGTCTTTAGGACCCCTGCCCTTCTCTGGTTAAAACTGGCCCGGAGACTCAGGACTTGTTGTAGGGGTACATCTAATGGACAGGACAACAAACGGTGCGATTGCATAAGTCCCACTTCCTTGAGAAAGCAGGAAAAGATTAGCTGCCATCAGATTTTGGTGAGAGTAATAATGTGACCTGCCCTTTACATACTAGCACATCAGTCCTTGTGGGACCGGGGGTGGCAGCCAGGGAAACCTTGAGAAATGCCATGCTTAGGCATGGCTGGACATCACTGCCCCATTCAGCTCCATGGAGCACTGGACCTCCAGCCTGATCCCCTGTAGGGTCACCCCTGCACACCTGACTGCCCTGGAGCCAAGGAACACCATGGGGTTGTCCCTCAGCTTGCACAGGGTCTGCCCCCAGGGTCCCCTTGCAATTCCAGAGTCACTTTATGAGGCAGGTCCCAGTGCTGCTGGTTTCTGTAATCCTCCTTGTCCACCCCCAAACTCCCTATGGGGGCAGGGAAGGTCATTAGTCTGTGGTTAATCCTTACTGTGTACCCAAGAGATACTGACTTTTCAGCACTAATAATATCCTGACTATCAGATTTGCCCCAAATTGCATCACCCCCTCTGTGGAGCACAATGACCCTCTGCTCCAAGACAGGATAGAGACATGGTCTTCAAAATGAAAAGGCATTATTAGTGGTGGTTGCAATTTGGCTACTTTGCTGCAGTGCTGCTTCTGGTCTGAGGACAGAAGAAAATGAACATGAGACACAAACAATGCAGGATGTATGGGGGAAAATGTAGTATTGTTTGGAAAATAAGCATATAAAACTTGCTGCTCAATTTACATAGTTAATTTAGTCTAGCAATTAACAAATAGATTTTTCTAATTTACCACTATTGCCCTTTCGCTTGTTAAAAAATTCCCATGACTTTTCATCATGTGAAGTATTCACTTCATAATTAACATAATTTTATTACCTCCATGAGTTTTGCAAAAGTCTTCTCTAGCATGATTTATTTTTAGTGAGCTAGTAGGGATTTTTTGTTCTTATGGACAAAGAATTTAAAAAATATAATTGTACATGTTTTTTGTCAAGATGAATTTGCCTGCTAAATGGAACTGTATCTTTCATGCAAGTTAAGAGGCACCGCTCTGCTGAAAAGACTTGTTTCATGTTCAAGGAATGTGTGCTCTTACATCAGACCTGCTAATTATTTTACACAAATGCAGTTCTTTTAGGCAGATACATATGCTGGATATTGGGCATATCCCTAGTTTTTGGAGTTGCTTTATTTCCACTGTATGCATTGCCAAATGTGTTGTAAGGTTAGCAGTGTTTGGTGAAGTTTCTAAATAACACAGCTACAATGACAGGGTAAGAATCATTGTAAATTTCTGTGCTTGACTTAGTGAAGGTGGATGCTTGAATTTGTCTTTGTGCATGACAGAAACCCTCAATTCCATAGCATAAGGGGTTGGTCTACATGTCCCATAGCAAATTCTTCAATCTAAACAGCCTTGTGTACATAGTATTATACAGCTGCCTATGCAAAACTAGATGCAGTCACATATTCATAATTACCAGTTTATGTCTGAATGATATTTCTGTTAAATCAGTGTGGACTTCCAGTGAGGAACTTCTAGAGGAGCTGTAATATATGTGGTAATTTTGATCCACCCTTTTTCTCTTTCTCTTGCTTCATCTCTACAGGCAGCAAGAATGGAACATCTTTCAGTACTTGCTACTGCCAGTGCCATTCAGGACCAAGCACAGGCCGTAATAGTGTCCCCACAGTCTTGTAGCAGGAACCAGAAGCCAATCTAACAATATATTTTTAAGGAAGGGAAATTGCAAAGTAATTAACTTTTAGATTCCTATTGTCATGTCTGGGCAACACAGAAGTTAAGAATTGATAGCTCAGAGAAACTGCTCGAATACCTGTCCTTGTCAATCAATAAGAGCTTGCATCACATCTCTTTTGAAAAGAGAAGGTGCTGGTACGTTCACAGCAAACCTACACCATCTGTGAACTGTAAGGATGGGCAGAAATGGGATTTTAGAAATGGGAACTAGATTGTATTTTTAGATCTTAGGTCAATCTGTTCAAAGTCCAGAAAATTTAAATGCAGATAGAAACTCACTATGATTCATAGTGTGTGGCCAGCATTATTTCATCATGTTCTAACAAGGAGCTGCAATGTTTAATATTAGATCAATTTTTGTAAGAGAAGAATAAAGCAACTGGACAATAGTGCTGTTCTGTAGTTTCCTCTGAATGCCGCTGCCCTTATTAGAGTATTTTTGTGGATTGAAAAAGTGGTGTGAGCTCTTGTAATTTTTTTTTTTGGCTTGTGTTACCACCTTGCACTGTTTTTATTTTGCTTTTACAGTAGCCCATTTGTCTTTGTCATTTATTTTGTTTTATGATGTATCTCCTTCTGATAATCAGTTGGCCTCACTTTTGTGATATGTCGTTCCAGAATGTTGCTTCAGCAGTTGGATAGAAGTGTGAATTTCAATACCTCACGGCTGCAAACAGGATTTAAACAAACAATGCAAAATCCCTGGGCTGTGCTGGCTGTCTTAGTAGACAATAGCAGTACAGGAGAAAAAGAGAAGATATGACTCCAGGGCCCAGAAATACAGATGAAGGTAGTGCTCCTACCCATAGTGGTGAAAAGACTCTTATCATACTGAATGAATATTGACATCTTCCCACTATTGATAATGCTGTGGAGAGAACAGTTCTTATCAAGTGCTCACTTGTATCTTTGCTCAGGTAGGAGAATTTAGGATCCAAAGCCACACCTTTTAAAGACTTCGTAGCTTTGTTTTCCATGAAGCCTGCATCTGATGGTGGCGTTCTGAGATGCAGAACTCGCCTGAGACTGCCAAGAACCCCTTGCCCAGGGCAGTATTTCCACAAGGGCTTTGGGCTGCACTTCTACATTAGCCATGCAACTTCTGCATGTGGTTATTTTCATCTGTATTCCAGAATAGCTGCAGGTCCATTCCCCTTAGTGCTGGATAAGCCCACAGAAATACAATAATTATTAAAGAAGATACATATGTCAGACCTCAATGCTCGTATCAATTAATACACGTCTGCATGGATTCATGCAAAATAATCCTGGGCAGAAAAGGTGCCTGAATTAGGGATCTATGCTCCCTCTACAGTCAGTGGAGAGGCAGTTGATAGATGTGCTGAAGTTGCCTTCTTGCAGCCTCTCAGTGTAGGGATGATTAGATATTGATGCTTCGGAGGCTCAGCTAAACGTTTGGAGTCAAATTGAGTTAAAGTTTCTGCCTCCAAAAGATGCAGTAAAAAGAGAGGGAGAAAGGTAACTATGTCACCTTGGATGAAAGGCTAATGTGTTTGCATTGTGCCGGCTGTGTATGCACAGTCATGCTAGTGTAAACCAAGAATTTCACTGGAAAACTTGTAGAGAAGCAATATAGGAACCATAAATGGGTACATGATTGTATGATGGGCCTGCTAGAGTCATGGTGAGATGAAGGCCAAGTCAGTATGTCAGAGAAAGACGTGGCTTGGGTTGCTCAGCCAACACCACATTTGAAGTAAAAAAAATGTGGTTTTGTTGCTGCTATCTACTGGGTTTTGAGATGTGATAGCTGGGGAATGGTTGGGACCAACTGAGAAATCAGGATGGGAAGACAGATTGTGGAAGGACCAGTGGGGAACGGCCAGTTTGGGGCAATGTAGAAAGACAATAAGCAGGTCTCAGTTCTGAAACTGGAGTGAGGACATGAGGATGGGAAGCCTCCCGTTTCTGCTTGTGCTGGGACTACTTGGGCAGCTGGGGAGCCTGAAACTTGTATAGGCACTGCAATTCAGTCCATTTGTGAGATTCCTGGGGCAGGTGAGCAGCTCTAGAGCACTATTGGAGAGACCAACAGGACCTTAACACGTTTGTTTCTGTTGCAAATACAGGCAAATAAATGTCATTACTGTTTTGAATTACCACAGTAACCAAAATGTTTGCAAAGCCTTTGCTAATAACTTTATTAACTCAAAACAACACATCTGATAGTTGCTGAAATTGTAGGTAAGCCATATGTTTTGGTTTTAGTTTTGGTACGGTTTGTTCTGCTAAAATTTGAAAGGATGCTATTTTTAATAAACTCTTGATAACAAATGAGCACTGTGTGAACGTAAGAATGAAGGAACTGATCCATAGATTTGGAAGTAATTTTCTGCTGCTCAGGTCTACTATTGATTTTTTGTGTTCTTAAATATTTACTCTTTTTATTTGGGCTTCTCTGCTGTGTGTGTTGAAGTTCACTGCAGCTGAGTGATTTATGTGGTTCAATGGCTTTGCACAGAGAATTATCACTGGCTGAACTTTCTGAAAGCTCAGGCTCTTTGGGTCTTTCACTGGGTCAGCCTTTATGAATAATGTAGACTATCTCCATTTTTTATATTCCTTAATTTGGAGCTCTGGATAATGTTCCCTGAGTCTCATTTCTGAGCAGTCATTTATTTTAGTGACTTGAGACTACGACGACATTCTGTTGGACATTCAAATTACATTCAGATGAAGCAGTTTTCTTATCTGCTGTAACATTTTATTTCTTAACCTCCTGAATCCAGACTGCAAGTTGTCAAGGTGAGATGCATCATTCCGATGTCATGTATTTACTCTTGTAATTAATTTCTATGGGTACAGGCAGGGTAAGGCTTCCCTGTAGAATGCCAGGTTAAATATTCAAATAAAATTTCCCCTGCTCAGGGATGAACAGAAACTGTATATAGCACTTATGTGCTACTCACACTCAGAATTACTGTTTTTTTGCAGCTTAGTTATACATAAGATTTGCAAAGCATGATGGATTTCGTTCCTAAATCCTTGAGGCCCATTTGTGAATTGACATATTTGCAAAGAAAAGGGGGATGGTGTCAGCTGCAGCTGGTAGAGACCAGCTACCTTCAGACAGTAAGTTCACTCATGAGCGTAAGCAGGGTTCTCTGAGTTTGTGCTTTCTTCTAAGGCAGACTCTAGTTACCCTTTAAAGCTCAGCTTTCCTTGCAGCAAGGAAATTTTGGGTTGAAGTCAGCCCTGATCCGTCTGACCGTTATCATAAATAACAGCCCAAAGCACAGGTGACCTGCAGCTGGGAAAGTAAGAAGAGCCCAGAAACAGAGAGCACCATGGTGCCAGTGACTCAGGAAGGTGCGCTGCAGACCCCTGGCCACACACCGTGCTTTAAGGCATGGCCTTTAAATATGACAAAGTGCAGGTTCCTCTCTAAACAGTCTTGGCAAGGCCCAGGCACTGCAGACTTTTCTCTCTGTACAATAAAAAGAAAGGATGAAATCGCTGGAAGATGAAACTTTTTGCTCTGTGATTTGCTAATTTCAGTTTCCAGGCACCTCTGAGTTAGGAAATGAGTCATATGGTTATTATTTACTCATCAGCTCTGCAGTTTCTGGTGTCTTAATCATTTTGGTTGTAGCTGGGAGTGTTACCTTCTTCAAAATCAAGGCTTGAAAGATGAGCAATTAATTGCAGTCTTCACTCTTTGATTATAGAACAGCAGTATGCGCAGGGCTGGCAGCCATATTAATGCCTGGGATGAAGTGCTCTCCTGCAATGTTTAGAGGGATCCCCCAAGCAATTAGTCTGTAAAGAGATTTAGAAGACATGCAGTCACAAATACAGGGATATCCAACTACAAAGCCATAGCCCAAGGCCTTCCAGTCCCCCTGTGCCTGGATGGACCTCGAGCCCTGCCACCTGCTACGCTCCTGGGGCTCGGTGCTGTCACAGCTGGTCCACAGAGGTGTTCCAAAACTGCCATCTTGTCTCCCAAGGGTTAGATGGCCCTGCTGTGATACATTGTACTCTGTGATTTGTCTCTTCCTAAACAGAAGTGAAGGAAAAAAGTCCACTTTTCTCACCCTTTTCTGGTCTCTAATTCTGACAAGCAGCCTCTCTCACTGCGTGACATCCCTTGCAACCTAATCCCACTCGAATGAAAATTGAAAAAGTTTTAGAGTGGCAACAATCTATGAAACACTTCCTAAGCCTGAGTACGCCTGTGACAGCCGTCGTTGTGGTACCTGAATACCTCACAAAGCCTTGCCACAAGCCCTAACTGCTGCTGCTTGCTTAGACACAGGTTTAAGAAATGTGGTATGCTTTTTTGGGGGCTGTCTGTGGTTTGAAGTGACTCGCAACAATGTCCGACTTGCTTGTGTCATCTTCCTTCTTTGTGCAGCAATTTAGGAGCTCAGTGTCTTGTTTGCTTTCATGGTCACAGCAGAGTGGTGGAGGTACACGCTTTTCTACAGAGGTTTTATGTTCACCCACAACTGCTGGTGCTGTAATTGTTCCTTGGGTAACAAGTGCCATTAGTGCATTGTTCACTGTCTCTGTCACTGTCATGTAACTGTCCTGGATGTCACTTATCATTGGACTACTACCCTCTATATATGGGTTTTTTCAGTAAACATAAGAGTTTCTCACTGCACATTCTCTTATAATTTTTCACTTTTTTTTTTATATAGCAGCACCTAATGGTCCCAGTGAAATCTAAGATTTGTGGTTTGAATCCAGGGTGCAAATCCATAAAATTAAGTTGTCCCTGCCCCAGTTAAACAGCTTAAAGTGTAAATAAATAACTATTGGAGAAAGTTAAGCCATTTCTGTATCGCTGCATTTCTGATGCTACTAGCATTTAGCGTCCCTCTCGGAATTGTTGGCAGGATCAAGATGCTATGCGGGTGTGAGTGCTGGTTCCGGAGAGGCTGAGAAAAAGGGGGAAAATTAATTCATCAGTTAGCCAAAGAGTTTCTCTTTATGCAAAATGTACACAAACTGTAACCCAAGTATCACACTGTCATTAAGTCCTATCCACTTACCTACTTCATTAGTTCAGGGATTGTGTTGCTTTTAATCTTTGTGATCTGGGTCATTGCAGGATTCAGGCTGATGTTTGAGCCAATATAGGACTTCAGTTTCCTGCTGCTACCACTGTGTGTTTTGCAGTCTGTCTGTTCTCAATCAAGTCAAGTAAATATGAAGAAAGTCAGATTTTGAAGCCTGGCCATTTTTTTCTTTAAGAGTCAGATCAGTTAAGTTCTTTTCTTGTTTTGTCACCAGGTTGTTCAAATGACTGACGTGAAGAAATCAGGGATCAAAAGCCCACCATACTCAGCACTGTGAAGCCCTTTGCTTCCTCAGCTTCCAGAGATAAAAGCTTGAAAGTGTTTCAGGTGAAAGCAAGTTTTCTTGTTTGGAGTTGCAGATTATTCCTCTGAGGGATGTTTTACAGCACCGTGGTACCTTCCCCATCTGCAAGGAGGACATCATGAAGTGCAGGCAGCTCTCCAGTGTCCTTCTCGTGCTTCCCTTCTGAAAACACAACTGCTCCCACAGCTAACATGACCAGCAGAGACATCATCCTGAAGTTTACAAGTCCAAAGTGTTGCAGGACATCTCCCTGGACAGTCAGGCTGTAATTAACATAAACAGATTTGTAAGAGATGAGCCTGAGCTTTCAGACTCCTCCTCAAACTAACATTGCTAACTGTGGCATGAAGACGTGCTCAGAAGTGGTGGCTGTCTTTCTTCAGGTGGAAGATTCTCCCCGCTTTTGCCTCCAGCTTGCGACTGCCTCAGTGAAGGACATGTTGATGTGTCCACAGAGGCTGAGGTGATGCTGACTCCCTTTAGGAGGCATGGAGGAGTTATTCCAGTAGTAGTCTTCTGTGGTCAGGACTAATTATGTTGCTGCGACTAGAGAAGAAGTAGGGAAGATAGATGTACGTGTGTAGGTGCCTTATCCAGTTTTGTGGAGCGGTTGGGATGTTAATTTCTGATTCAAATGTCTGATAAGTCTGAATGTGCAAGAGCCTCAGAGAGAAATTCTGTGGGGATAAACAAGGTCTCTACTTAGGTAAATCTCTTTGCAAGGGAAAACAGGCTGGTGAAGCCATCTGATGGTAGGAAGAAAACTACCTGTCTCCAACTGCATTCCCTACCTTTCTACCTTTCTATATGAAAATGCAGGAATAAGCAGCTAACAGTATTGCTTAACACCCACCTGTCCTGCTGGAATAACTGGGCTCCTGTTGGCCTTCTGCTCCAGCTGGTTTGTTGACTCATCTGACAGGAAAGAAGAGGAAGTTAATGTTGTCAGGAAAAGTGGAATGTAGATGATCATACCTGTAGGTTTGATCTGAAATTGTTGCAAGAGTACTGGGAGGAGTCCAGCCTGAAACCTAACCTGGGAGTAGGTTTGGCAGCTGCAGCAGCACGCACACAGAAGTGCAGCAGGAAAGGCAAAGGGGCATCATGATAAAGAGATCCCAAAAGAAAAATCCTGGAAGAAGTGTTAGGGAAATAAGCAAGTTCAAGTAAAGGTGGATTTAGTTGGGATTGATATTTAGTTGACACAGCAGTTTTATTAACAAGCATATGATTTTCTGTTGATATATATGTATCTATATATAGCCAGTAAAAGCTGCACTCTCCATACAGAGCTACAAAGAAATTGTTTACCAGTATCCCCTCTTTCACTGGACTAAACTGTACCAGTATAATTACTAGTGTGCCAAAAAGGCATTATGCTGCCCTTTGTTAGCATAATTAAAGTAGTAGAACTGGTAAGCATAGATGAATCCTTGAAGACTTTTGAATACTGTTTGGAGTCAGGTGGAGCTGCTGGCCTCATTTGTATTGTATTGCTTTTTAAAAATACTTTTCTGTTTTGGTTTTTTCCCCAGAAATATTTCCCTATTGCCATATAATCCAACTGAGAGTACTGTATGCACTTAACAGCATATGCTGGCTTGTTTCTGAAAGGTTTCTTTTTTAATGTGCAGAGCTGCTGAAGATTCAAAGAGAAATCCTGAATCACAGTTTTAATGAAGTGTGGAAAGCAAACTGTGGGAATAAGTAGACTTGGCTGGACTGTAGCTTCCCTAGATCCCCTGGGAGTTTTGAGTGTCTGAGAGATGCAAGAGTTTGATGTTAAGAATATCTCAGAAACATTAAGTTCCTGAAGGAAATACTACTCATCGTCATCACACGCATCCTAAAGCCTAGCAGCTCCCGAGTTTTGAAGCATTTATGCAGTACCTGCTGCTTCAGAGGAATTATGCCTGAAGGGAGTAGTTAGCAGTTACAATGAAGTAGTACTATTCACAATACAGTCCATAAATATTAAAAAGCTGTAAAAATACATTCTAAAACAATTGATAATATTAACAGTAATAATCTGTCTCAAATACCATAACTTCAACAAAATATGTGTGGGGAGATTCTGACCTCCGTCCCTCTTTGAGAAAGGCAGAAGCACCATTCTAAATACCGGGGAAAAGTATAGCGTAGGATTGTCATGCCTCAGCCCTTGGGAAAGATAAGCTGGATTCAGAAAGTATGAGAGGCATTTCTACACACGTCAGTGCAGAGAGAGGACATTTCTCTGAAGCGCTTGACATATTTTATCTGTTAGGAGGAGTTATAGCAACTGTAATCAATGAAATATTGACTGAGAAACTTGTGAGTAATCTGGAGATTTTGGATGGCGAAAGGAGTATCCTTGGGGGTCTCCATGTATATGTGCAGCCATCTTTCTTCTAAGAGAATGAGAAGTAGCTTTTTTTCTATGGTCCAAACAGTGCTAAAAGCAAATGCACTTGTCTTTGCTCCAACTGAAAGGATCCTGCTTCTCTAAGCAAGAATATTTGGATTCTGCCTGGGAGGCGCGGCAGGGCTTTGCGTGCTCCGTGTCTGCTGAGTGCGCAGCTGGATACCTGTGAAATGCTGGGTGACCACAGGCTCATTTCCATGTATACTACAGCATTCCTTTGGGAGGAGAGGCTCTTAATGAGTCTGTTCATAATGGACGTGTAAGCATGCAAGCTTTATTACCTGCCCCTGCCAACTCACCAGGAAAGTATGCCATTCCTGCACCAACGGATATGTAACCAGGGCTGTCTAATTATCATGGGCTGCACTGCCAGAAACACTGGCTCGCTCTGTCCTTGGGCTTTTCACTCATATACATAAAGCTGGAGCCTCTCACTCGCTCCTCTGAATTGCTACTGGTATTATTGCAGCTGCTGGAGAAAGGCAAGGACACACCAGGAAAGAGTTGGGCTCAATGCTTATGAAGAAAATTGAAGAGATGCTGATTTCAGTGCAAACCCTTGACTTACAAAGTCTGTGCCTTCAGTGTGCATGACGCTTGAGGTGTCCTAAAAAAAAAAGTATTGAGAGGAATTTCTGCAAACACTGTCCATTATAGTAGTTTAAACTGAAGGATTTAGACATGGAGGGTTTTTCTTTGCCTCTTGCCGTGCTTGCAGACTAATGCTCAGAGACAGACCTGCAGTGTTGCCTTTTCAGTGCTGTGCAGAAGTCTGATCACAGAAATGTTATTATGAGCTTGAGAAGAAAAAAAAAATTACAGCAAAAGAAAGTTGAGGGATTTGGAAGGAAAAGAGAGCACAAACTTCAGCCAAACCTTAGCCACAGGAAATGGAGTCTGAATGTAAGAGCAGGATCTAGACAGAAAGGGATTTGGCAGGAGGGAAATTGTTGCATGGACTTCAAGGAGAAATATAAAGCCCAGTCCTATAAAACTGTGTTTGTGATGAATCTTTTTTCTGCAAATGAACCCGTTTGCAGGACACTACTACCATTTTGTAGGTCTAGGATCTCAGAAAGATATCATCTGTTACAAAAAGGTAGCAACACCAAAAAGGTGACCAGGGTTAAGAAGAGAGCAATGTATCGAGAGGAGGGATTGCTGCCTTAAAGCTCTCTTTGGCCAGGCAGCAAGGATCATATCCATAGAGACAGGTAGCAACTGTTCTTTTCCAGATGGATGGGGTGTTTGTTGGGAAAACAGTGCCTCTGGTTGTGACAAAAAAGGGTATATTTCACATATGCTTATTTGCCAGTTCTTCTCTTTCCGTCAGGATACTCTTTGTGATGCTGGATTCCTTCCCAACCTCCTGTAGATTTTGGAAAGTCTCCCATTCAGCTACCATGTAGAAGGCTTTGAACTTAAAATGGAAAAAACCAAAATGCACCCAGTGCTGGGGGGACCCTCACAAACATCGCTCCGTTTCTTTATTCCCCACCAGGAAGCTGGCAGGCGTCATCCTGGGACTAGCACTGCTGACAGTGAATAAAAATGCAGCCCAAGGTGAAAACTTTTGAAGATGGAGGCTTGGAAGTTTAATTGTATGCCAGTGCCTGATTAGTTTTTAAGAAGAAATTAATATCTCTGTGGAGAGAGAGGCACTTGCCCACAAGAGGTGTTGAGCTGTGCAGGGTCTCATGACAGGACACCTGTCTCAGAGCCATGAAAGTGTGTGAAAAGCCTGCAGAGAGACATATTCCATTACTGTGGAAAAACAGCTATCACTAGAATTTTCTTTTTTTTTTTTTTTTTAAATCAACACACTGCTTTCCCTTCAAAGAACAGACACACTGGTGAAGAAAATGCCATCTGTGCATCAGCTCCCATCTGATAATAAAAGCATCTCAGGTCAGGAGAAACAGAAGTGCAAACTATGTAGCTAATAAGGACAAGCAATTAATTCAGCTCTGGCATACAGTAGGTAAGTCTTATACAAGTGAGAGTTGTGCACAGCTAAATCTGGCTCCTAAAGCAAGTGTAACTCTGGGCAACTACTCAGCAAAGTCCTATCCTGCTTCATCCCATTTGGAAGCATAGTCATGGCGCTGATATGTAACATATTGATTTGTTGATATGTCTGGTGTTTGCATATAGGGTCTGAACTAGAAAGGCAAAGCCATACCCTGGGAGATGATTAATACTGCTCATGATATCCTTGATACACCCAGAGCTGTGTTTACCTCTCATAGCACATTTGCACATTTGAGATCCCTTCTCACTGGCCTGAGCAGCTGCAGAAACAGACAGCACAACAACCCGCTTTGTTCACTTCCTTCCTTACACTCTTGCGTAAAGTTGTGGTCACCAGCACAGGAGAAAAAATAATGCTCACTTTTTCTGATCCTTCTTTTTAAAGGCTTTATGAGGCTTTTTGCATGATGTGATAGAATTAGTCTTCAGTTCCCTGGTTGCAGGGACGCTGCAGAGCTGCAGGAGGTGGTGCAAAGTGCTGTGCCTCACAAGGGGAGGTATAGCCAGTCCCATATGTGCCTCTCACAGCTTGCCTTGGGATGGAGGTTGGAACAGCAGATTTCATCAGTGATGTAAAAAAGGTGTCCCATCATCCATCTTACAGAGATTTCTTGCAACTTCAAAAGTGGCTGGTCTGTGGTAAAGGGTATTTCACTAATGAGGGGTTTGAGCCACACAGGAAATTTAGACGTCACTGGGCTGAGCACTCCATTGTTGGGTTTGTGGAATTTAAACATCCAAGATAAAAGCTTCGTTTCTCTATGGAATGAGAGGAGGGAGGGCAAGATTTTACACAAATACAGCTACCCACCTTTTTTTCTTTTTTTTTTTTTTTCCCCTCCAGTGCGTTTGAGAAATAAATTCTTTCAGTTTTGTTTAAAAATCAGGTTTGTTGTCCTGGTCAGAAAAGTTCTTCTTTAGTAAAATTCTAGACCTGGCACTGAGATATTGGGCTAATTTTCAGTTGGGAGATACTGAGCTTTAAAAATTCATCCTTAAGAATATATCAAGTTTACTAACCCAAGCCTAACTTAGGGAAATATGCTCTAATCTGTATTTTCTTTCAATAATGTGGAAAAATTAGTAGATTTTAGACTTGAAATGTTTCATTGTTTTCCTTGGTAATACCTGTCTGAACATCCAAGTGAGGGAAGTATATTGCTTAATGTGGCCAGTCCCAATGTGTTGTCCTGTTTCTATCTCCCATGGATGTTCAGTTCATAGATGTTCCTGAAAGAGCACACACACTCCTGGCCAGATGACAGACACAAAGCTATCCAGGAGATTCATGGACTCATCTCTTACTGTGCATCTTGAGGATACGTCTCACCCCGTATGCTTGAGGAAACATTGAGGTACTTGTTCTACCTCACCCACCCAGGGGTAAGAAATTTTGGCACAGTGCAGAGACACTAAAGCAACCTGAGAAAGGAATATCACCTTCAGTAAAGTAGTTAAATTCAGTAGATTATCTGGGATTTTTTTCCCCCAACCGTAATCTCCTCTGCTTGTCACTTGTATTTGTGTAGGTGTACAGTATCCAGGAGGAGAAAAACTCTCCACTGAAGAGGTTTCTGAAATATAACAGTAGACAAGATAATTCACTCAGAGCAGTCATCGAAAGAAGTTGCAGTGTTGTACTCTGTCTTACCTCTGGAGGTCTTTAATTTTCAATAACATACTTGGGGCAGGTCCTGGTAACTGTGAGGATATCCTTCTGCTACGCCAAACTGGGAGCTGTTTGAGTCAGCAGCATTGATTATGCATTATATAAACACAGTAATATCACCTATTACATCATGAAGGAGAGGATGATTTATTGATGTAACATTTTGGTGCTATTAACCAGAGAGAAGAGCCAAACAGCTGCTGCCTCTGGACAGATGCGTCAGAAGTGCCCTTTGTTTTTTCAGCACGTCTGCCCAGGAGACAGCCATCATGCCATAGGCCAGCTAACCTTACTCCCTTCTCAAGGCTTTGTCTTAAAAATAAGTATCAGTCATGTGAGAGATTTGAATATTTGTATTGGAAAAAGTGTATAATTAATGACTTTCTAAAGTATGCAGTGTTATCCATTTCAAACTACAAAGCACTTGAAGGACAAGTGGTCAGGGATTTATGAAACAATTTATTATGTCATTGGCCATTTAGATACTTCATATTAATGGATTATTTTTTCTGTCACAAGGAGAAGATTTATTTTTATCTATGGCCAAAACCTGAAGACACTGTTGATTTTATTACATAAGCAAAATTCTCATTAGAGACTTAAGCATTTGGCTCAAGGCTCAATATTTCAAAGAAGAATGTATTTAGATTAGAAAACAGAAGGAAGACCTTTGTAAACATCCAAATGTCTCTTTAAATTCATTCAACAAACACATTCAATCTGTTGCAATGCAAACAGAAAGTTAATTCAGCCGTATTTCCCACCCTTATTCTGTACCAAGTGATGGGTCTGTTTACTGGTCATGAGGAGAACTTGGTTTATGCTCTCCCAAGCTAGCCTTAGCATCTCCCCTCTTACCACCTTCATCAGAGGTGAGCCCTGCTAGCCTGCTTTACAGCCCTGCTGTGATGCTTATCACCTTGGCATCGGAAAAGATCTCGAACAGCCTGCACGCAGAAACTACCAGAGCGATAGAGGCTTTCAGGTGTGCTGTCAGTGAGCAAATGATGTGCTCACTGAGAGAGCCTAAAATGAAAATAAACAGCATACAGATTTCAAATGGGCCTGAGGGCCTCTAGAGAAATATTGAAGAAACATAGTGCAAACCTATCAGCAAGCATCGGTGATGTGTGCTGGACATACAAATTCACACCTAACTTAATTAGAGAAGACCTATCTGTATAAATACAGGGTACCAGCTGATTCCACAGGTATGTTTTCAAGTTTAATTGGATACTTTTAAAATATGGAAGTGGCTTACCTCTAATATATTATACTGTCATCAGTCTTTAACTAGATTTGATAATTCCCTAGGGCAGGAATTATCCTTGGTTATAGAGCACTTATGGATGACAATTAAAAATTTAGTAATGTATATGAGGAGATCTGGAAAAGATTGTAATTTGCTTTCTTTTTTGCCAGAGTCTTAAAACTTGCTTCTTCCCACTGAGTCTACAGTAGTTCTATGTTTGTACAGTGGTGAGCTATCAGATTTCAGAGGTCAGTTTTCAGTGTTAGTCTCCTCATGTAAATTATACTACCTTCCATCCTGAAAACACATTTTCCCTTTCCATCCATATATCAAAGCATAAAAAAGACATTATTCTCTGAATTCTCAAAATTAAACTAACAGGAATGATTTAGGAAGGAGCGACCTGTTTCACTTAGTCCAGCTTCTTGATAGCAAACACAGAGAATGGTTTTCTTGAGTATCCAAACAAGCATGAGGATGCAGCACCTTCACTTGATACAGCTTTAAGATTCTAAATTCACATTGTCCGATGTGATCTATTGTCTGATAGCTCAGAATGCTGTTTTATTATTCCATGGTGTATTCCCCCCAGTCAAAACATCATTACCTGAAATGACACTCTTGGCTGTTCAACCAGATATAAATGTGTAGAAATACTAATTTAACTTCAACTGCAGGGTGAATCTGAGATCTCAAACACTGGTGCACAGATGTGAGGCAGATTCATCATTCAAATCAAATGTGCATTTATCAGGTAACCTCCTGCTCGGAACAGTGTAAAGGCCATCAGCTATGTTCAGATGAGAATTTTTTCCCCCTCTCATGATTACCAAGCAGTTGTTATGCATATGGACAGTTGATTTGCCCATGATTTATTAACCTGGACAACATATGCATATTTCAGGTATTCCAAAATAAGTCTTTTCTATGTGATCTGGGAAAAACGGGTAGCAGAGGGAGAAAAATCGTCTCCAATATTCAATTTCCGTATTAATTATAAACCATACATGGAATATTTAATGTCGTTTTACTCCCTCTTATAAGTCACAAGGTCAAGTGCTCAGGGCTGTTGAAATGCCAGATTTTTTTTTATTTTTTATTTTTTAAACAGCCTATAACATGTAATTCTGTCTCTGTGCATCTATTAGCACAAGTGCTAGTTTTGGCAAGAGAGTGGACCTATTTCCAACATCTGGATGGACGAAAGGGATTTTCCTTGAGCCAAGATGAGCCTTTCGGGAATCGGGCATGTGCCGCTGAGGCCGTGTGAAGATGCTGGGCTTGCAGCTTCTCTTGGCCCGGGAAAGTAGTGCCAGCAGCAAGTGGTTGACCTCTGCATGCAGTAAAGACAGCCAAGTCCTGTGCCCTGCCACGCTGGTTGCGTCCATACCACCATGATCCTATAGCTCCTAGGTGTGCTGTGCCAGGCCAGACATCTGCAGCTCGTGCAAGCACCACCAGCCCGGCTGGGGGCAAATGTGTCCGGCATGCTTGGCCACTGGCTGTACCGAGGTGCTTTTGCAAGCTTGGAGGAGAGATAATAAATGAATTTGGTTTCCAGAGCAGCCTCTAGGTCACCTGTAATAGGTCACCCTTAACAAACAGCGTTGACACAGAGCTGGAACGGTGGCAAGTGAATGAAACTTAGCTCTCTCCTATTTGAGCAATGGAATTTATTCCCAGCTCTGACCTTGTGCAAACTCTGTTACCATATTTATCACATGGAAAGAATTACCATGGTCCCTGCCAGCACCGTGGGCAGGAGGTCTCCTCAGCCAGGTCCTGGACACAAACAAGACAAATGGTCCGGGGTGGTGCGGAGGGAGGGAGGAGTGATGTCCTCTGCTCTCCCACCTGAATCTGGGGATGTTATCACAAAAGGCTGCTGAACCCAAATGGGACGTGGGGCACAGAGATGTGCATGATGCTGGGCTTTGCTGCTCCCCAGGGTTTCTCTTCCTGCTCCCCTGGGTGCCTCTGGGTGCAGGAGCGCACTACCCACAGCTTTGCCTCCAGAAAGGAGTGAGGAGAGTGGGCCTGAAGTGATGACATTGCAGTTGAAGGTGGCAAGGTGAGGTGGTTGCAACCTTCCTTTCACCCTGATGCTTGAAATCAACAGCTGCATCTCTGAGGCACGTGTTTGCAAGGAGAGGTGCTGTGCTTGCTCTGCCAGCTTCTCAGGAGACCTGAAGGAAGGAAGATTTCTGCATGAAAAAGAATTCTTCCCTCTGAGTCCCCTGTGCTGTCGGAGGCTCCTTAGCTACCTGCACAGAAACTGCAGATCCTGCACTCCCTGCTCTCCTGCATGCCACTCTTTTGGGAATGTACCAGAAACAGTGACTGACCACCTTGAGCATACAGGAAGCATCACGCTAAAAAAAGAAAGAAAGTCATGTGAGCTGAGCTAAACTTCCCACAAGGTGTAATTTTTTTCTGTTTGATACTTTTAAATGCAAATACATCATGGCAAAAAGGTGCAGAGGAAGTACAAGAGAGCAGAGGAAAGCACTCCTGGGACCCGTCTGCTTTGCATTCGTCTGTCCCAAGCCTGGAGAGGCATCTGTGCTAAAGGTTATTTCAAAGTAGCTCAAAGGGAAGGCTTATTCTTTCATAAGGGTTTTGGTTAATCAGATGTGATGCACCTCAAATCATTCACTTCTTTGGGCTTTATCTGAAATAAGTCCACGTTTTCCTGAATCGTCGCAAGGGTGGAACGAAACCTTTTGTTTTGTTCCAAGTGAAGGTTCTGGTAGCAGCAGTGAGCCTGAAAGCAAAGCCCAGCACATGCAGGCACAGCAGCGCTGACACGGCTGCTTGGCAGCTCGCAGGGACCCCGCTGGAGCCTGGTGGACTCCTGGGAACACCGGGACACAACTTGCTGGGTATGGGGACTGTGGGGAGGGATTCCCTAGCCCAAGCCTGCCTTTTTGCATGGCTTGTGGCAGCACTGCAAGAACATACAAAGAGTGAGAGAGTTTTATTAGTAATTAAGTACTTACTCGTTTGGGCCAGAAGACTTTCTCTGGAAAGCTTAAGCAAACCTGAACCAGTATAATAAAATAGGCGCCATAAAGAAATCATCCTGTGAAGCAAACTGTAGTGATCCTTCCCTGCATTCCCCCTTCCCTTACCCACAGTGAGATGCCAGAATAAAGGAGAGTTCACCATGAAGCATTCTTTTGGCTTCCCCTGCTCTGAGCCAGAAAGCCTGTAATTACATTAACTTTTCCGATTTGAGGGGCAATCTCCTTTCTCCTCAGTCCACCAGTTACCCTGGAGCTGTAAAGTGCATCTCATTAGATGTCCTTTTATGCAAAGATTTTAAGGCATTTTGCAAGTGGGAGATGCCACCAGCATTAGACGAAATAGAGATGAATAACTTTACAAAGGAGGAGAGCCAAAGATAAAGATGTCAAACGACCTGCTGCTGGCCAGAACAAGGTTCAACTCCCGCCTCTGGTCCTGCGGGCATCCGCAGGTGCATGGCCATCCTGTGGCCTTGGCTTCTCAGGATGTGCCTGGCATGAAGCAGTACAGTGTTTCGCTGGTGGGTCTAATGACTCATCCGCAGGCTCACTAAGCAAAAATCATTATCTGTGATAAGGCTGAATGCAGATGATAGCTTCCTGCTATACACGATAGTTACAGAAATGGAAGAGACTACCAAAAAATTGCAGCCGTGGCAGAGGAAAGTTTTGGTGTGTATTACAGCTTGATGAGCAAACCTTTCCTTTCTCTGTGGGTGTTTCAGTCTTGTTTCAAGGTGGGGCTGGGTCCTACTGCAAATTGCACTTCCTAGCCCTCAGCTTGCATGGTGATTGTGTCAAAGCTGCCCAGAGAAACTAGAATTGCAGCTGAGATGAAGCTGAGCAAGATTAAACTGCTCTTTTTGTATGCACTGTTTATCTTTTCCCTTGCCAGTGCACTTCCCCGCATTCCTCTGGCACACTTTAGAACAAGTAAGCCTTTTGAAATGATTCTTCTAGCACACAGAGAAACCACCTCAGGCAGCCATCAAAAACCCAGGCTCAATTTAAGTGAGGCATACTGACAAGAAAGAGCAAAGGTGAAGCTTTTTGCCTTGAAAAAGTGTGAAGCTGACTGTTGCATTCTGCAGCAGAGGAGATCTTATTTAGGAACATGCACAAATATGGACATGTAAGATATCATAGAAGACATTCATAATTCTACTGGCAGCACTTTCTTGCTAATGATGGTTTTAGGCTTAAATTGAACATGAATAATATGTGATTATTTATCTACTGCTTTTCTGCCTGTCCACTAGCTTCACATAGAATTGAGTTCATCACTCCTCTTGGTTTTAATTCCCCTCTCCATAATATGGCCCTTCCACTTACCCCGTGCTCTGGCCTTTCAAAATGCTTTCATAAGAAGTGCTGTAGGTCTTTCTTATTTAAAGATGAATATTGATTGTAGATGTATAAAAAATACATTGTTACTTAGAGCTGCGCTGGAAAAATATGCTTCTAAGGTATCGTTATTTTGCCATGATAGGATGCTGCAGAGACTTACATATGAATGTTTGATATAGCAAGGCATGACTTCAGAGGTGGAAAATGAGCAATTGTGCAAGTGAATCTACACAGGGCACTGAGAAAGCAGCAAATGTTTTCATGCATTGATCTGTCTGATCATTTGATAAATCGGTAAGTTCTGCCTTTAAAATAACACAAAAGAGTTTCAGAGGCTGAAATTTGAAGATGGTAGTCTTTTCCGGGGTAAGATTTTCGTTCTCATTAATTCAACCTTCATAGTTTCCTTTAGTGAAAAAGTTTCCAGTTTGATGACGACAATGCCCAGACGGAGTGCCGGGCCAGGAAGGCAGGTGACAGCGTTGGAAAACCAGCTACAGTTACACCAGGAACTGCCATCAGTGGTACCTGGGATACAGAAACCCTGTGAGGAAATAATCTCTCCATGTGCTGAACCTGTTTGGAAGTGTATGGAAAATAAACAGCTTTGGTCATGCCAGGTTTAGTTGGGTGTGCTTTCAACAGCTATTCAAATGCCAATCTATTTTTAACGTTCCAAATATTTTTACAGCACAGTTTTGGCATGCATTTTCCTACTGTAATTTGGAAGGACTAAGTTAAGGTTTTGCTTTCGGTTTTTAAAACGAAACCAGAGGCATAATGCAATACCCTCTCCAGCCAAGAGCATGGCAATGAATGTGATTTGCCTTATAGTGGGATACAGAGTATAAATTAGAACACCTGAAATACAGAGAGCAACACCTTCCATTAGCGTTAATGAGCAAAGCTGTGGTGTTGCTGGAGCCTGACTGATTTATATCTGTGGGAGTCTGGCCCTTTGCCTGCACAACTCCTATTGGCCATGTCTGGCAAGTCCCAAAACAACCTCATTTTCTGCTTCTGGATGGAGACTTTCCCCTGGCTGCCCTGTGGGACTCAGTGGATATTTCTTCCAGAACCAGAGTTAACCCATCGGGGAGTGCCTTCCTCCTCTACCTGGCACTGTTCCTAGCGGATCACCTTGGCATGAAAAGTCCCTTGTCTCTGCAGGGATGTGTAGGACCAGACCCTCACTTTGGCTCCCTGTGATTAACCCCCGCTGTGTTTACTGAGTCAGGCCTTAATGCTGAAACATTCGCTGGTGCCAAAGGTCCTTGGAAGACAAATTCCTGCTTTCGAACTTTGCTGCAGAGCCTGCTTGTTAGCTCACGGAGTGAAGGCTCCCTCCAGGACTCAGGCACTCCTGAAGATGAGTGGGAAGGTGGGAACCAAAAGCTCCAGTTTCTGATTCCATCACATCCTGCCCACATTGCAGTGGCTGATGCTCCCCTGCTTTGTTCAAGTAGTGCTACCATTTTGTGGTTTTATTTTTCACCAGGGTATAACGTGAAGCAGTGTTGATTTGGGTTGTGAGCTGTCAGTGAGCTATCCATCAGCCGTGATGGATATGCTGTGCCGTGCTCCCTGCCAGTTGATATTGCAGGAGCAAATGTGATGGTTTATTGGGGTTGTATCACTGCAACACCCAACCCAGAACAGGGGACTCTGTTCTGGTGTTGACAAGTTCAATGAACCACAGTGATTTGATGGTCACCCTTTCACCTGGTCAATATGAGATTGAATTAATGTTGCTATGGGATTGGGTTCACAGCGTCCGAGTGTGGCTAAGCAATGGAAAAACTGTCACATATCAGAGCAGAAAGGGGCTTTTCTACCAAGGATAACTCATCAGCAGGGTGATAGTGTATTTGGTAAATTGACAAAGAAGTTGAAGCAAAGCTAAAATACTGCTGTACAGTCAGAGGTGTTAAGGAAACCACTGTGTGCTAAGCTTTGTATAATTGAATAGATGCCGTTTCAACCCAGAGGTGGTTAATCTTTGGCTGCAGATGAGCCACTTTGTTTATAACAGGCAGAGGCAGCCTGCAAGGGCTTCAGTCAGATGCAGAAATCCTACTGTCAGTAGGAATAAGACTTGATTACTAAGAGCTGAAGTCCCTGCCAGGAAGAGCACATCTTCCAGTTTCGGCCTTATGATCAGAAGGAGAATCTATCAATAATCCTTTTATTTTGGGGGGAGAGAACTGGAAAATCTGTCTGTGAGCAGCTGGGACTGCATTTTGTTGGGCACTGGTAGTGAAAGGATGTATTATCACAGTCCTGAGCACTTAATCATTGAGTGGAGTACATAAAAATAGCCAGGAAAGTTGCAGGCTGCACTGAATGGGTTGAAAGGTTGTGGGAACATGTTCTGGCACACCCTTGTGCTGTGACGAGACACATGATGAGAGGGAAAGGGAGGGCACATTTAAGTGGGTCTGAGCAAAGGAGAATATACTCTTGTTTCCATATAAACCCTCTTCTCTCTTTCACTAAGCATCATTTTGCTTCCTGGAGCAGAAATAATTTCCATTAGTCATTCAGGGTAACACATTTCTAATGCATATGATGTGGAAATGTCTCAGCAGCCAATCTATGGTGCCGTTCAAACGGTGGGAAAAAGATTTAGTATATTACACAATAAATATTTGTAAACACAGATGACTTGAGTTTAGAGGAACTTTAGGCAGATGGAAAATAAACCAATACAGAATTACAACACAACAACAAAAGAGCCAAGCAAGGGAACCTGCCTGTGGCTCTTAATCCACCACCTTTGCAAGAAAAACCCAAGGCCCATTGTTGGAACATGCAGGAGAGCAGGTACCCCAAGGAAATTAGGACAAAGAGACACTTGATTGGCTACCTGTGATATATCTTATGAAACAGCCCATAAAACCCAGTCATTGTGCCACAGTCAATATCAAGTTAGCTGCCTTGCTGCCAGCCCAGCCAAGGCATGAATACTAATGCTGCCCTCAGCTGCCACAGAAATTGTCTCTTTGCATAAGAGGAACGAAGACCTTTTGTCCTTAGCTCGCTTGTGCCAGGACTAAGTCAGGAGCTCCAGCTGCATCTGCAATCAGACAGTTCAATGCTTGGCAGCACTGAACTCACAGCATTATATTTAACACTCACTCTTCTCCACCTCCTAGGGAGAAAATGAAAAAGAAGGCTGCACGCACGCCCTTTGGTAGGGGTGGCCCAAGGTGGTGTCCCTGCTGGGTGCACAGCAAGCGGACAAAAGCACAGCAAGAACACGCTCTTTGGAGCATTTCAGCTGTGTGAGCACAGCAGGGGCCCCACAGGCCCTCCCGGAGGGGCCGTGGAGCCACGGTGGAAACAGAAGATGGTGGGAGGCTGCATGGCCAACGCAGAGCTGTGCTCAGAGCAGCGGAGGTGCGGGGATGCAGGCACAGCCTGAGACACCCACCGGGGCGGGGAATACGGCAACTGCAGGAGATACCCCCTGATACCGTGGGCTGCATGCAGTATAGAGGGGAGCAACAGCTTTGTATAAATCCATAAGTGGATGTTTTTCTCACTCAACAGCAGAGTGAGGAGGGCTCTGCCACCTGGGAGCAGGTGCAGCAGCAGCGCTCCCTCCAGCCTTGGATGGGCAGAAGGACAACAGCCAAACCACAGGTTGTGTGACCCACTGCTAGAGTCCTTCTCTGTGTCATGCTTTCTACCTGGTATGGCTAGGGGTGCTGAGACAAGAAGAGTAAGAAATCAATTTTCATGGAGAAAACTTTTCCTGCTGCCTTCACACTTCAATGTACTCTTGATTTTATGTTATACCACTCCCTCAGCAGTCTCACATCACTTTTCTGAAGATTCACCTACATGGTGGAGTTACTGTAGAGCTGTTACTTCAGAGGAGTTGTTTCTGAACAACTTAATGCAAAAATAGACTTATTCTGAAACAAGAAAACCTTATTCTGATTAATCGTAATACTCTGTTAAAACTGACTTCTTTCCAAGAGCAGATTAGGTTAAATCAGGATGTGTGGAAGATAAGCGTTCCCAAAGAGAAGGGTCAGGAATAGCCTTCAAACTCACACCCTCTCTGAATCAGAGAGAATTGGCAAACATGGACAACTGTCCTATTGAACAGAGGAAAGAAAGAGTATATAGATGTCAGTCCGATACAAAGGTGAAACATGGGCCTCCCAAACCCTACTATTTTTTCCAAGTATGTAACAACCGGATGAAGATTAGTTTGTCCTGTCGGTTGCATGTCTTATGCAATGTACTTTGTTCTTTTATACTTGTGGTGATTGCTTTTCCCCTGCTAAGGTGTACAAACATCAGCTTTCTCTTTATCCCTCCTGTTCTGCATCTTTAAACAATTGTATGTGTACAAACAGCCAATTCCTTATGATGTAATGCTCCCAATTTTCACATAATCCCTTTGCTGTCAACTACCTGTGGCAAATCAGAGCCTATTCAAGCAAATAAATGCTCACTGGATTTATGTCAGTCACATGTTGTTTTTAAGAATCCAACAGATCTTTTGATCTCACAGTATACACTTCCTCCCTTCTCCACGGACACCCCC
>VWZG01003624.1:1991-73273 GCA_013396735.1 Grallaria varia
GCTTTGAAAAAATTACTGAAATATTTGCCAAGTGAGAATATCCTGAGCTGCAAAATATTTCTTTAGTTTCTCTATAGCTCCAGAAATTATGATCCCAGCTACTGCCACTTATAATAGTATTCTGCTGTGCATTTCTTGTTGGGTCAAATCTAACTGTCAAGCAACTCAGAAAATACTGTGATTTCACTTTTTTTCATGTATGAGCTTGAGACAACTTATGGAAGTTGAAACTAAAATAAATAACTTTTTGTTTGTTTGTTTTTTTAATTGGGCTTTTGCTTAACATTTTGATGTTAGGCAACTTAACAGAGCATGAAGAATATTGGAACTCAGCTTTCTGCAAGTTGATAATCCATTTTGTAACTCAAGAATGCCAGCTTCCCCAATTTTATTCCCTTTAATAGATTGCAGTTGCAGTAAGAAATGGATGACTACACACAAAATTGTAAAACTGTTAGGCAGTATTTGTCACCAAATTTCAAGTGGCAGCTTATGAGTAAAAAAGGAAGTATTCCCAATCCATATTTATTTTGTGACTGCAAATTCTGATTTAAGAAAGTACTAACAACATTTTTGCTTCTTAGGTTTTAATTTATTTAGAAATTTGTATACCCTTTGAAGTCAGAACATATTATCAATTCTTATTCACTTATTCTCTTATCTCACTCTTCATTAAAAAAGAAAAAAAAAAGAAAAAAGCTTTTGATGATGAAAACTTATTCATTGATTCTATCCTGGGGCATATAAAATTCCAGTTATCTGTGCCAAGATACATGGGTTAAAATACTGGTGTTGAGCAGGGGTAATCTACCAAATTCTGCCCTTCTACCAGGTAATTAACTGAAGACCTACTTTTCTTCAAAAAGAAATTCATGAAAGAAACACCCAGCCATTCATTTTACCTAAATTATCTCAGTTACTTAATAAATATGGATTGGGAATACTTCCTTTTTTACTCATAAGCTGCCACNCATCTTTGCCTGCTGGATTACTGCCAGATTCTTGCTGTTTGGGAAATACTTGATTTGTTTATAAATGCCCCAAGTACACTAATTAACCCTTATACAGAAGTTGCATACTATTATATAATAAGGATCTACTGTCTTTTCCCTTTCTTCAGTATAGATCCCATACTATGACATCATCCGGGTTTAATATGAGCCCTAAATAAGAATTTCCTTGCCTTTTTCATCCATTCTCTATTTGCTATTTTGAAAATCCTTTTAGTCACAGTGCAGCAATTTTTCGTAACTTTCTTCCCTCGCTGAAAGTCTCAGTTCTACTCACAATAATTACTTACAAATTCATCAAAATGCAGAGACCTTGTTGTCCCTAAAAAAGCAATGCCAAAGATTTTTCAAAAAACCCAAAACTATTAATGTGACTTACTAGCAAGGAGGAAAATTCTATCTTCTCTTCTGTATTTTAAAATCTTACTGCCTAAATCTGATTCCAGGAAGGAGTAGAAAATGAATATTAGGCATGGCCAATTTTAAGTTTTAAGAAACTTGCAAGACATTAATGATATCAATCCATGGTTTCTAATTTCTGTGGGGAAAAAAAAAATATATATATATACACTCATCTGCATATAATCTTTCTTTTGCAAAAAGTAATTTCATAATATATAGAAGAAGAAAAAAAGAAGCTTTTAAGTTAGATAGGTAGTCAAAATAATTACCATATATCCCTACATGTATTCATGGTCATATATTCCTACTAGTCATGAGTAACAGATTGATTTTATTGGCAGTCAAACACTATTGGAACACTTTCTTCCAAGAGAGGAAAATGAATGGATTCTGACTTCTATAACACTGAACTGATAATAAGAGTCTAGCCTGTTGTTCCACATAAAAAAATGCAAGAATTTCCATGCGTAGCTACGCAGCATGAACAGGTTATATCACTGGGTACTCATTAGAGAGATACAAGCTACAATCACTCTGTATGTGGTACCTTTAAAAGACAGGTCTACTGATTTCAGATTATTCTACACACATCAAGGAAAATAAATTCTACTTAAGAGTTAATTACTGAAAAATTAATTCTTCAATATATAAGGTAATAAATGAGGTTTTTAGCAAAATCTCTATAGTTGGATATAATTTAGACAAATTCCTTCTCCCTAGATGAATAGCAGATACAATAACCCATAAAATATATGTCTGTAAAATTAATTCAAGAAAGAGAAAGTTAATTATTTTCCAACAACTCATCAGTCAATATACACTGAACTTACATTATGATGCAAAATATAAACATTGAGTTTAAAAAGGAAATATTTGAGGTTGCTAAGCAACAGTGTCTTTGTTTATCATAATGGTTTTGAAATGAAAGCACTGGAAGCATAAAAACCCCCAAATGAATATACAAGAATACAATCTATTTCATAGTCAACATAAGAAAACAAATTTTGCTTACAGAATATAAATTAGTAAATATTCTTGACAACAACGTGGTGTGTGGTTCCATGAACTTTTTCTCTATATTGTTGGTGTTATTTTGAGTTCACTTTCGAAATGTGTTATTAAAAAGATAAAATTAAGTAAGAAATAATAGACTACAGGAGGGGTTTATTACTGAGTACAATTTCTGAAAAATGTACAAAGTAAAAGATCATTCTATATCCGAATTTGTACACGGACTGATAAAAACATGAAATACTGATTTATAATAAAAATCCCTAAGAATATAGACTTGATTGTCCAAATGTATTTATTTCATTTCTCTTTAAAACTTATGTTTACTTCTTCTTGTAAAATTAAAGTTTATAAACATGTCTTCTTAAAAAACAAGTGCTCAAGGCCAGGGTCTCTGAGCAGCCTGGTCTAGGGGACGACATTACTGTCCATGGCAGGGACACTGGACCTAAAGGATCTTTAAGGTCCCTGCCAACCCAAACCTTGGTATGATTCTACGAAATAAACCAGGGATGAATTCTTCCTGTTTTCAAACCACTCAGGTTACAAAGAGCCCAGTTAGTGACTGTGTATTGAGGGACTGCATAGAGCTCTCCAGTTGTGGAGCAGTGTAGCCTCAATGGAGACATGGCTGGTTTCCTGAAGATGTCGAGGAAATTGCTGAAGGCTCACAGTTCTCCTTCTGAAACATTCTCTTCTTGTGCTAAATCCCTTGCAGTCAGTGAACCCACAAGCTCTGTGAAAATGAGTGTCCCATCCTTGTGATGATTCTCAGCTGGAGAGGTGCTACCAGAGCCAGCCTGACTTAGTGTTTGAAAGCTGAAATTGAACTGCCTAATATGTCTGTCTTAATACTACTTGCAACTTTCCTGTTTATGTCATCATTTTGTCCCATAAAAGACGTGGTTAACTTTGACAGCTTTCAGTTTTTTCTTCCCTGTAAGTAAATGAGGTCAAGACTTATATATTCTGATAAATGAGACAGATCATCGGCCATAAGGGGTGACATTGGCCATCTTCTAACATGCCTGACTGTAGTCATTGGTGCTGGTGTTTTGCATCTCGCATTGAAACTTCTGAACTCATCCATGTTTTTCTGGTATATATGTGTTGTAAAAAAGCAAAATGTTGTGAGACTTTTTTCCCTTAAAAACCAAACCCCAATTTTCTCCACGTCTTTTATAAAGCTCTATATATTTTTTGAAGAAAAAAGAAAATCAAAGGATAATTAAGGCTCCCATTCATGTCTTTATCCACAATTATTGGTTTTAGTGGTTTGGGAGGGTTTTTTTGTTTGTTTGGGTTTTGTTTTTGGTTTTTTTGGTAAGTCAGCAAAATGAATAAACCCAGGTTTTTGAGCAGGAAACTGAACTTTCCAATGCATAGGTTTGGAGGTATTCATGAGGGTTTTTTTTTTTAAGTTAATTCATTCTGCTAATATTACAAGCACAAACATCTGTCTTTGGGATTTTTTTATAAGGATTTATCTCTGAATATTTTTTGAAGAAAATAGGGCTTACTTGGCTTACTTAGGGCTTACTGTTTGACCTCTGGAATCAATCATCATGTCTGTGTAGCAGGAGCAAAACTCAGCCAGCTCAGCATATATTTCTTAGGATAATCAGTGACTATAGGAAGAAAATTTAACATGCAAGCTAAATAAAAGCAAATCAATGTAAAAATATGTCCCTTAAAACAGGAAAATGGATTTGCCATCTAGTGGGTTTTTTTAATCTTCCTTAGAAAAATGGGGAATTTGTCAATGGTTTTGAAAATTGAGACATGAAAGGAATAGTTTTAGATTGATTTCCTCTGTGAAGGTGCACAGGAGATCCAAATATGCAATGACTATAAAAACCTGGTTCTAAAATAAAGTACTGCAAACAACTAAGTACCTTTAGAGAAAAGATCAGACTATCTTGGTCATTAATGAATGTTAGTAGATAGTATGATAAGAAGAATATGTAGAAACATTTCCTTAATTTTGAGCTTGGTTGAGTGTGATATGTATCTTTGCCTCATAGAATATTAAGAGTGTTCTGTGTAAATCCACATTTTCAGAACCATAAATACAACACAATCCTATAACATGCCTGGAGAAACCGTCATTCTGACCTCTTGCTGCTCCCACTACCATTCAGCAACTATTCCTAAAGCCTTAAAGGCATGGCTTAGTAAGCACAATCAGGAAAATACTGCAAGTTCCTTATTTTAGTAATGATGTTCAAAATCACTGCTAAAAAAAAAGAGCTTAAAAAAATCCACCTGAACACAAAGAAGTCAAGAATCAACCAGAGGAGTCTGATATAGCCATAAAGCTTATTTCACAGAACATTTTTATTGGATTATTAATCAACAAGTTAAGTTAACAACCTACAAATCAATTACTAATTTTGGGACAGTCAAGCATTAGGAAACGCAAATGGGAAGCGGATTCGAGGCAATCCTGTTTATGGATTAAGAATACAACTAGTTCTACTTCCATGAACACAATAGGAAGCTGTCGGCAAGGATATCCATATTTACTCACAATTAGCAACATTTTTCCAATTAATATGGATCCATAGGTACTATTAACTAATTTCCTTGTTCTTATAATTGCATTCTTGAATTTTTGCATATTTACCATATGGATTTTTTTGTTACACATTTTAAAAAATCTGACTCCTCATCCACCTTGTTAAAAGCCATGATTGGAAGAACACTTCAACCACCCTGTGTAAATTCTCACTCATTTTGAGCAATGTGATATATCACCTAGGTTGGGATGTAATATGCAGCTTCGTTTGTTTTGTAGATCCCTTCCATTCCAACTGGAAAAGACCTTAACAGTAATAACAACTCCTGTCATTTAATACCACTTAAAAGAGATAAAAACTATTTTATTGAGGGAAACTTTTTAAGCCTATCCTTGCTATTCAAAATACTTCCTGAATTTCATTGAAAGGCCACAACACAGCTCAACATGTTGTAAAAATGCAATGACACCTTTTTTCCTGTAGGATTTTTTCAAAATGTTTCCAAGAAAAATTTTAGTAACAAGCAGCAAGTCATAGAGAACTGTGTGCCAATTTATGACTCCTTGCCTTAATCCCAAAGTGGAATGTGTTAACATTAAATTCCTTTTTATCACAAACATCACTTAGAAAAAGATGTTACTGTTAAATTCCCTACACAGAGAGATATGGAATTGTGTGAGCTATACTTTCTATTAATGAATTTTCTGCCTCTTTGACCAGCACTGTTACTAGCTGTCCAGCACAATTCATCCCTCATTATCAGGATGACTATAGAATAAAGCAAACAAACTTTTCTACTTTGTTGTTTTTGTTGTACGAATTTAACATTTACATACATGGAATATTAGCACAAGGGATACAAAGTCATTGTATACTAATGCTTTGCAAAGTGGAAAGACAATATCCTCAGCACCACTCTGCACTGCATTTCAAATGACACATTTCAGGCTATTTATGCTAATTTTCATCATTTACAGAACATAATGATACAAATCAGTTACATTTCATCACAACCACCTCTAAGTGTTTAGAACTATGGAGAACATGATAATGGTCTCATTAACTGTAAGTTGAGAATCGAATTTCCATTTCTAGGCAAAACTGTTATTGCTGTACTCATGTTCCACAACACTTTTCATGTTTCATAGGTTATAACAACCACTGGTCAGCTCCATGTCTTTCCCTTAGTGGCCTCATTGAGTACCCCCAAAGCAATAAAGAAAGACCAGTTTATACTGATCTTACCTGAAGTGAACTTAGTGTCTGCTTTCTGTCTGGTATTAGCTTGACAAAGAACAGTGATATCCAACTTCACATGCTTAGGAGCCTTAAGTATATACAGAGTTCATAGCTTAAGCCATTGATATATTGAAAAAAAAGGAGGCAATAACACAGCAAATATTTGCTTTTCAATCTGACATTACAGTGAGAAGGATAATAAACACTGTGTTCATAAGTATAGCTAAAGCAAGCAAAAAGCCATCACTTCTGAAGTATATGAATGCTGGGAGGTATTAGGAGAAAAAGGTCAACTGACTGTCCAAAGCCCATCAAAAAGGTTAGTTACATCAAACAGTACAGCTATGATATGTCCTGGATCAACAGCAGAAATATTTGTCTATTTAGTCCTCCTTCCCATCCTCAAAAGCTTTTTTCCATGGTTTTGACTAGAAAATTGAAAAGGACAATGAGGAGTTGAATAGAATCAAATTTTTTCCAGGTTATACTTAACCATATTAGTCTTATCCCAACACTCAGATAAGGTGAAGTACAGTTACTGATCCATAACTCCAGATATGTCGCAATGATGCAATTTCCTAAACTTGTATATGCTAAGAGAAGCAATTTACATAATGACTGAACACATCATAGGCAGTAACTACAAAGCTCTTTTTCAAGGCTTTATCTTCTGAATCATTACTATCCTTGGACTGCAGGAATTTCTGTTGTGGATGTTATAAATTTAAAAGCATAACTTAACTTACCCTAAACACTGATACACAGTGATCAATCATTATAAATATAGATGAATTCCTATATGACTGCATTTGAAGCAGAGATGTATTGATGACTCATCTAATACAGTGTATGATAGCAATTAATATGGGTAGAAGAATTCTAATCAAATAAACAAACATAAAATCTTACAAGTTATTAAAAGAGCAAATTCTGAACTGTTATTTCTACATGAAAGAAGAAAATGGAGAAAATATTTAGGGTACCCAAAGAGTCTAGAAGTAATAAATTTTAGTAAGCACTTTTTAAGTACTAACATACTGTAGAAACTGAAGGTATGGCTCTGTAGCAGAGATGAAACCACTTCCTGCTTCTCTGTAGAGGGTCATTTTCCATAAGCAATGGTCAATATATCACCAAAGATAAAGTGCCACAAGAGCTTGGACAGTTAGTAATGTATAAATACAACACTTGAAATCTAAAGATGTTGAAAAAATGTATATACTGGAAGTAATTTAGATACTAACACTACCAAACAGGATTGTTTTCTATAAAATGTATTAATTTGGTCATGAGCAGTATAAACAATGGCCGAACCATGAATAACAAAGTAATTAAGAGATGTTTGGTTGCCTTGTTACTAGGCCAGAAGTCTCCATGGAGGTACCAGAAAAGAGGTAAAATGTATTATCCCACAACTCATAGAACATTCTTTCTTTTCACTCTTTCTCATTAAATCACTTCTATACACACAAAAACCCATACTGGACTTCTATCTGCCATCTACATCTCTGGTATCCCCAGAGAGCTGTGGTGAAGTGTACTACAAAAAGTGTTATGCCTTATTTTGTTTAGAAACTACTATCAGCTACATTCAGAAAACAAAATTTGTTTCTCGTGTTGGAACAGAAAGTGAACAGTATTTCTATAGTCATATTCTCCTGCCTCTCATGATCTTACAGATCTCTCTATCAATCCTGATGCTGAAAAACCTCAGAATAAAAGGAACTGCTAAGAGAATTTTGGATCTTTTAGCAGCAAGGTATTCATTGACAATGTTGGAGGCAAGCCAGTTCGCACTCGACAAACTTGCCTAAAGGCATCAGTGAAAAGCAAGGTAATTTATACAGTCTACGTACATGGTTGCATAATCTTAACATGCATATTAATACAATTTCAACATCTAAGTGTACATATTAATAATAGGCAGGGTCTAGGCAGAGTCCAGGTGGGACTTGGAGTGGAGCTTTCCAGATTCTTCTCTTGGCATCAATATTGGGTTGTCATTTCCACTCATCAGCCTCACTATGGGAGTTGTTTGCTCTTCTACCTTGCTTTGACCTCTTTAGTTTCTTTTGTTAGTGACCTAGTTATTTAAGCCTGCAAAAACTACTGGCTTAAAGCCATTCTTCCTTATTCAAATGTATACCGTTTCTTAATTTATGACCACTAGGTTGATTCTTCTAAGATTAGGTCCAGTAGGGAGAACAGAACAAGATATTAACCAGTAATTCTATCATGTTCTTCTAGCAGAACAGGCAGAGCAAACATTAAGGAATTTTTTCTCTTGGTTTAGCAGAGCAAAGTGTTTTACCAACTAAGTTGACTCCTTTGTGGTCTTGCTCTTGTTTCAGTACTCTAGCATGACTTCACTGTAAGTGCTTTCAGCATGAAGATGGACTATTTTTTTCTCCTAGTTTCCTGTCTTTTAACTTGTAGAGGATGCTGCATCTATCCCATAGCTCTACAGTTTATTTTAATTTTTACTGATTTTTGCAGTAAGTTCCTTAGCCTCGTTAAAGTGTTCACTGTCCTGATAGTACCTGGAATGTGCTGAAAATTAAAGCACATTTCCAATACCTGTTTCTACCTTACGTATCTTATTCTTCTTTACTTTGTAGAAGTGGAGATCTGCTTACCTGTGACAATAGAGAGAAATTCAAGATTGTTTGTAATTCATTATCTGTACAAATATATTCCAGGATCATCTTTTTAAGACCTAGGAGAATGAAACAGAAATATTAAATGAATTTTAATAATGGTGTAATGAATGCCAAAGACATTTATGTCTTAATAAGACCACAAATTAAATAAATTTTGTTAGAGGGTTAACATATTAGGAAGTCAGGAATGTCGTATTCTCTAAGTAAGTATTTATATCTGGGCACCATTCATTTGAGAGTTTTCAAGTCAATCTCTATGACTGCTTTGCAAATATTTAGTTAAATACTTCCCATTGACTACTTATGTACCAGGATTTCTTGGTTGGGTTTATTTTGCACACTAATTCTTATTTTAGACTATTAAAAATCTAGGAAAAGTACTGTTATTAATTTTTTCACCTAGAATTAATTTTTGACTATGAATTTTGTGTCACCTTTGATTTACCAGATTCAAATACATTAATTTGAAGGACAGGATGAACATTGAAACAGCACTTAAAATATATTTTTAAGAGGAACGGATGCAAAATAAGGATTGACTTTCAAAAGATGGCTTCTAATGGTTTAATGCATTTATGACTTACAATGTTGTAGACACTGCAATATTTATGTTTGGGGGTTTTTTAACTCTTCAACACAGTCTAAACACTGAGATAGGAAAACATAAAACACTGAAATCTAAACTGAAATTGTAGGAAAAGCTCAAAAAGTAACTTTTGTAGTATCAGAACTGACATTACAAAACCCAGTGTTTTCTGATGTGTAATGTCTTATGAAACTAAAAACGTCAAAATTTTTGCCTTATATGACTTACATAGGTGGTAAAATAATGCATCAGAAAATGAAGCCTGAATGAGTAGCAATCAAGAAACATTATATTTGACATTTTTCAAATTTTAATCTTGACTCCATTTCAAAATTTAAGAGGGTTAAACCATAGTCTTAATCAATGTGTTTTATTGCTTTTATGAACCCTGTTTTTCTTGTCAGTAAAAACCATTTTCAGAGAATAACACCGGTAATCAAAGACTTACATGAACAAACAGGAATTACAGTTTTGGAGAGAGTGAATTTGGTTATTATGGTCATCTGCTTTTGGATGCAAGTTGCCAGCAGCTGAAACCTTTTATGTTAATAGATTAATTTCTACATATATTTTCAATTTAAACTGAAAAACTCAAACTTGCATTCAAATGCCAAAACATTATCTGCAGTCTTATAACTTGATGCCTTCATTTCACACCTACACAGTTGGAAAAAGAAAGCAGAGGACAAATATCTTCAAACTAGTCTTTCTTTGGAAAGAATAGTAACACTCTTACACAGTCTAGACTGTATGAAGTGCAAAGGGCTCATGAGGCAAAGCACTAACCTGTGGGAAGAAGAAAATTGCCATCTTTTCTTACATCTTCTCTTGTTCTTCCCATTTACACCACAGCTAATTTTAAGCAAAGTGCAAACTTCCCTAGAATTTAAAAACTAGGGGTGGTAAAAATTTTTGACATACGTTACTAGTTTAGACAGGAAGCAGAACCAACCATGACTGACAGTCACAAAACTCCAAAAATAAAAGCTTTCCAAATTTTAATGTTATTCCTTTGTAAAATAATTTTGTAAGTTAATGTATGGACTATGAATTCAACTAATACATTTTCCTGGTTTCAATTTGATCCAGACATCATTGCCTATTACATTTAAGGTCTTGCTCTGAGCTGTCTCAAAATCATGTCTTAAAACATTCCCGTGATCTCTGGCTAATGGAACGAGTCAATTTATTATGACCTGAAGTAGTAGTCAATAGAAAAAAACATTATTTAAAAGTAAAAAGAAGAAAAAAAAATCCATAACTTTTAAGGCCAGTAAAAAAAACCATCAAAACAAAAACATTTCTGGTTTGTCCATAAAGCATTGTTAAATATTTATTTTTTTTTTAAGTTGATATTTGTTAATAGTGTTAAGTCTTGCTTCTTGTATCACCTAATAATGTGAACAATCACACTGCTCTCGAATTTTCCCTTTCAGAGTATGATCCCTCCCTCTGCTCAAGCTAATGTCTAAGTTTCTTGCAAGCTGGCTCATTTAATGGATGGTATTAATTATTATAGGTGTGGCTACAAAACTATAAACCAATCTGAAAGGTGGATATGCTTAAGCTAAGTTTGGGCTTGGGCAATCAGCATCAGTCACAATCGCAAATATTTGGGCTTTTCTGTCACTTCCTGAAACATCCGATCTCGTGAATGGAATGGGACATGTTTGGAATTGTGAAATTCAGCTTTGGAAGAGAGCCCCTGTTCTACGGCAATGAAGATCAGAAAAGGATAGACAGAAGGGAGTTGGAGAAAGCATGACAGCTGATGTAAAAAGAGTGCTGTAAAAGTGCTCCACTTTTAAAAAGTTTCCTTTTCACATCTAAAACAAAAAATTCAAACATCGTCTGCCTTGCAGTAACAAAGTAATAAAACAGTGTTGAAAACAAACCTAAATAGATGTTAAATTTTAGGTGGAAAAAGCCACACCATCTGTTACTATGTACAAACAACAACATTATTAGATTTTAAAGAATGTGTTGGCGCAGAAGATACTGGTGCTTTCAGATTATTAGATTAGGAGGCCTACAGAAAGAATCTACAAGTAGCAGAAAAGAATCACTTTTATGACCTAAAGTACAATCAGAAAACAAGCTTATTGAGATGTGAATGAGAATAAGACTGGTTCGTACCACAGAATGTCATGAGCAGCAAGGGTTTGAAACACTTATTTATGATTTAAAGGACAACACGTACAGATTGCAAAACTGTGAAGCTGGTGATTCAGTCCTCAGTGCATCAGTCAGGGCCCCTTGAGATACCTACAGTGAGTCAGACATAAATGATGGATGTAGTAAATAATTGTCCTGGAACCACTGTGTCACAGATTCTCCTACGAACAGTTCATCTTTGGACGTGGTGTTATAAGACAGAGGAAGGAGATTAATCCTAATTGACGAAGCAGGATTAAAGGATTTAAATAAAAATTGATTAAATACAAATAAATCTGGTAATCTAAAACTATGAAAAAATAATGAAAAAAGTAAAAGAATATATAATTTGATAAATGCTAAGTGAAATGCCAGTTTATTTTCTGCCACTAAGTAAAAAAAACAAACAAACCACTCCATAAATTTTAAAAATATATTATAAGGGTAACAACACTATGTTTCTGGAAAAAGAATGCTTACCTGTGTTCTGGGCAAGGTTATGGAAGAGATCTTCCTGAGCGCCATTACTTGGTACATGCAGAACAACATGCCCAGATTTGCAAATAGAAGGTTCTTCTTAACCAACCTGATCTCCTTCTATGACAAACGGGCCCACTTAGTGGATGAAGGAAAGGCTGTGGACGTAGTCTATGTAGACTTCAGTAAGGCATTTGACACCATCTCCCACCACCTCCTCCTAGAAAAACTGGTTGCTTGTTGCTTGGATGGGTAGACTCTTTGATGGATAAAAAACTGGCTGTATGTCCAGGCCCAGAAAGCTGCGGTAAATGGAGCTTAATCCAGTTGGTGGCTGGTTGCTAGTAGTGTTCTCCAGGGATATGTTGTGGGGCTAGTCCTGTTTAACATCTTTATTGATGGTCTGGATGTGGATATTGAGACGACACCAAGTTGGGTGGAACTATTGATCTGCTTGAGGGTAAAAAGACAGAATTGTTAAGGTTGGAAGGGACCTCTGGAGATCATCTAGTTCAACCTCCTTGCCAAAGCAGGGTCACGCAGAGCAAGTGACACAGGAACTTGTCCAGGTGGAGCAATGGCAGAGCTTGGCAGAAAGGGACTTGGGGGTGCTGGTTGACAGCTGGCTGAATATAAAACAACAGTGGGTCCAGGTGGGAAAGAAGGCTAAAGGCATCTTGGCCTGTATCAATAACAGCAGAGCCACAGAACTAGGGCAGTGATCTCCCCCTTTTACTCAGCACTCTTGGGGCCACACTTCATGTACTACAGTCAGTTTTGGGCCCCTCATTGCTGGAGTATGTACAGAGAAGGGCAACAAGGCTCATGAAGGGTCTAGAAATCATGTCTTGTGAGGAACAGTTGAGGGAGAAGAGGAGACTTGGGGAGACCTCATCACTCTACAACTACCTGAAAGGAGATTCTAGTGAGGTGTGCGCTGGTCTGGTCTCTTCTGCCATGCATACAGTGAGAGGACAAGAGAAAAAGACAGGGGAGATTCAGATTAGATATTAGAAAATAGTTTTTTACTGTTAGGGTCGTCAGGCATTGTAATAGCTTGCCCAGGGAGGTGGGGGAGTCACCATCCCTGGAAGTGTTCAAGAGGTGTCTGGATCTGGTGCAGTGTGATATGGTTTAATGGTTTAGGAGTTACAAGTGATAGTGCTAGGTGGATGGTTGGACTGGATGATTCTATGACTCTGAGCCTGAGTGCGTCTAGCAACAGAAAATATCAGTACTGGTTTGTTTTTGTGTGAATGTGTGCATAAGAAAGTTCATTACTGTGTTATTCTAAGCCACACCAAATCTGGCACAGCTAAGTACTCATGAATTTAGGTTCTCAGGCACAGAAGTTTGCCATGTGTTCTCTGACCCTTGTGCGTGTTTTATAAACTTAATCGGCATCATTTTTGTCTAATCCTGTATGCTGTTATTCAAACAGACGTAGCCCTTCTCATGAAATATTTCTGCAGTCACAGACAGTATTTTGTTCACGTTGTACTGCTGCCCAGCTGGGAGATGGCTGTGCACCATCCCTCAGGGTAAGGCTACATATTGTTATGGTGCAACTGCGCAAAAGGTAGCCCAGCTTCAAAGCTCCCAAACTTGCTGGTTTTGACAAAGAACAAATTAACATCTGTTAATGACCCAAAACTTGTCTTATTTTAAAACTCATAGGAAACGGACTCACATTTTGAGCCAGATCATGGGGAATTACACAAGAGATCACCTTATTGTATTCTGCTATTCCTGAAATCATGAACATTCACCCAAAGTTCAGCATGTCTCTTTTTAAACTGTTTGAAACCATTTTGAAACCAACTAGTTCCAAGTGTGACAGACCCTGATGTCACAAGCTATACTTTGAGAGTGTGAGATAGCTGCATCACTTGAAGTTATGGATATAAATTGAAATAAACTGCTGGACTGGGAAGCTTGCAGAGCAAGAATCTAGGCAAGACAATTTTATATTCAAAATTAACATGACCCAAGTTTTCAATCAAAGCAACATGATATGTCACTATATATAGAGACAAATTGAAAAAGTTTCTAGTGCTGCCAAAAAATTATAATTAGAACCTCAATGTGATAGGCTCATTTAACACCAGACACAAGAAATTCCTTGGAAGACATAATGAGCTGTAGAGAAGTTTGTGGCGTATCCTTGTTTCATGGATCCAAGCACTTTATTAAGAGAGAAAAGATCACTACTTGCCCACTGTGTATATCCATGAATCTGTCTTGAAGATCTTGTAGCATTCTTATCTTTTCTTCTCAGGAAGCAGATAATATTGGAAGCCGTTCAGAGAGGGGTGTCAGGGATGATTAAATGTCTAAAATGTGTTCCCTATCAACATGTTTTTCTTCCCCCCTTCATGGGGAACCTGCCAATCAATAAGGCCCACTTGGTAACCTGCCCACACCATGCCCCCTGGAGCCTCTAATTAGCTGAATCACCCCTCATTTTAGCTAGGGGGACAGTGAATGGTCAGTGAGCCAAAGGTCCTGCATTCGGTTCCTGCACTAGATAGTCATGCATGAAACTGAAACACCTATTTTCTGTAAGTTGTGGGTATTTCACTGAAGTTGCATGAAGTTTGTGTTTGCTGGGCATAACAAAGGTTCTTTATAGCAATGCTTGCTAGTCCTGGTAGTCTGTTGTAATGGTTTTCTGAATTTGCATATTATTTCTGGAAAACTCTTTTTTCCAAAATGCCTATTTTCTCAACAAATTGAAAAAAAATCTCTTGGAGAAAAATGTGTAGCTTTTTCTCCGAATACTCCAGGTGTCAAAGAACCAAAGACTTTGCTGGAGTTCAGGAGGGTGAAATCTCTTAAAGTCTAAAATTGAAACCTACACCTGGTAAAGTTGGACCAGGATGTAACAGTTAGGAAGTGAGAGGTTCAAAACAATCAGACAGAGGTACTTTCCCTGGCACTGTAAATGTAGAAGACCTTTTTCGAGGAGAGGGGAATTTATGTTGCTCAAGGAAGCTTTGCCGCCTGGAAAGCACATCTTCCCATGGATAGTTTGGTGTTTTTTCTTCTCTTGCTTACAGAGAGGTTAAAGCCCTGAAAAGATAAAATTCTTATAGAGAGTCTTAGAGGCACAGCACGGGCAGGCAGGTAAGCCATTAAAAAAGCCCAGAGAGGTAAGAGTGGCTCATTTGTTCATGCCCAGTGTGGGTAGTGCCGTCAGGTTGGTGTTTGTGGCTTTCAGAAATAAATTTTCCTAAGTCCTTCTGCTGCCTGGTATCTGTGGCATCTGCACACAATTTTCCTTCACCGTCACATTGTAATTAAGCTGAGGAGTACTTTTCTGCCAGATGCTATGAGTTCATTAGTCAATTAGTAAATTCTCGAAACAAGAGTGCACTGTAAAAACCACTAACATTTATATGAGTAAAATGAAAGATGTCATTTATTATGCATGGAATCTCCAAATCTTTAATCTTTTAAACCTGGTAAGTCCTGAAGATGCATTACTTTATATGTACACTGTTTTTTCATCTTCTTCAGGCTTCTAGACCTGCCCACAAAACAGTGGGCTAGGCAAACATTTTGCTTTCATACAGTACATATGCTCTTATACCCCTACTTCCTCCCTTCTCTACAGGCTATGTAAGTCTCTTGACTGCCTTCAAGAGGAAAAGTAATTAAAAAAGAAATAGAAAGCAGTTTTTTTTTATACTATGTTGATCAGACTTTCAGCTGATACCTGGAAACCCAGGTGTGTCACCATTTTCAAGACTTATGGGAAATGATAACATCACTCTTCAAAATTTAAAAGATTTTTTTTTTAAGTTGGATTGCAGTGAAATCCAATTATCTCACTGTTATAGATTATATATCTTTCTTGCATTCAGGGTATTTGAAAAAGAATTTATTTTTATACTGGACAATTTTCATATTGTTGATTTATTGTGCCAAATAGTGTGTGCAATTCCCATTTATTCTGAAACTTTCAGCTTTTATCTCGTGCCTTCAGTGTGTTTACAGCATATTCAATGAATTTTATATATACATATAGATACTGCTTGTCAAGATTAAGAGGTCCATTTTGTAAGACTGTTTCTTTATAAACAAGAAACATTTTTTGCATACAATGTCACAAAAATAAATATTCCATATTTATATATATCCTTGCAATACCATGCTTCAAAACATTAAATAAAATACCTGAAGGCTCTTTCACTTCTGTAAATTTCTGGATAATGATGTTTCTCTATTAACTTCAAAAGAATACAGGGACATGACTAGCATGTATTATACCATCATTCCTAAAAAAGTAAGGTTTATTTATGGCATTATTCGTAGAATCATAGACTTGTTTAGGTGGTAAAGATCATTAAAATCATCATAGAATCAGTGAATCATTAGGGCTGGAAAAGATAGAATCACAGAACCATTTTAGGTTAGAAAAGACCTTTAAGATAATCAAGTCTAACTTATCCCAGCACAGTCAAGTCCACGACTAAACCACATTCCTGAGCAGCACATCTTCTAAATACCTTCATGGATGGTGACTCCACCACTTCACTGGGCAGCATGTTTCAGTGCTTGACAACTCTTTTGGTGAAAATTTTTTTCCCAACACCCAACCTAACATGTCCCTGGCACAACTTGAGGTCATGTCCTCTAGGCCTATTCCTTGTTACCCAGGAGAAGAGACCTATTCCCACCTGACTGCAACCTCCTATTAGGCAGTTGCAAAGAGTGATATGGTCTCCCCTGAGCCTCCTTTTCTCCAGCCTAAATGATCCCAGCTCCCTCAGCTGCTCCTGGTAGACTTGTTGTCTAGATCCTTTACCACTTTTGTTACCCATACACATACAAAAACATATAATTGGATAAAAAGAAAAAAACCTGTTGCTAAGAAGAGTTTATCCCAGGGGATGCTATTTGGTTTCAGTGGAAGTCCCAATGGGGCATTCACACTATCGTAGTTTATTTGGAATTCTTACAGATCAGAGATATTCAAAAACCATACATGCGCACACCTAATCAAATACACATGGATGTGAACATCCTCAAAACTGAACCTTTTCCTCAGCTTGTAATTTATTTGCAGATAGACATTCTTTCTCTTTGCAATTTTAAGTGCATTTTGCAGCATGTTTTAGATGCTGTTCATTTTTAAACTATAGAATATTTATTTTCTATTTTAAATTGCTCTTAATGATTTGTTGTTTCATTGATCACATTAGTTTAATAAATATTTGTGCTTTAAAAGAATCCTCATATTCATATTTTTAATATATTATGTAGAAAGTAAGAATTTCTAAAAATATTTCTAAAACCGGTCAAAATATGAATTTACAAAGAATGACTTCATTTTTCCCCCACAAATGCCCTTGTAATCAAAAGTGACTTAGACAAACATTTATAAACTAAGATATTGAAAAGATAATAGATATCACTAACACATACTTTTTTCCCCCACTGAACTATTTATATATCTGTTGTATTTCTTTTTTGTTTTTTTGTTTGTTTGTTTTTTTCAGTTTTTTGTCTTGATATTTAACCTACTTTTTCCAGTTTTGCAACATAGTTACTGTAAAATACGTTTTTCAGTAATTTTTTGTCAATAAAGTAAATCTGTTGCTAAGCATATTGCCATTCTCATACATCTAAATATTGCCCAGGGAAAATAAAAAACAAAGCCAGCCCTCAACACCACATTATTGGGGGAAAAAACCCACTTTTGCTTGTGTATTCCCACATCGATGAGTTCAAATTTTCCATCTATTCCTTACTTTTCAACTAACCCTTTTATTTTTTTATTTATTTTTTTGTAACCTCAACTGTTAATGGAAAATACAAAAAAGTCATGTTAGATAATTCAATGTTGCTGGCCATGAAAAACATAACTTGAAAAATTACTAGAAAGAATAGGATTTTTTGAATTAATGCCCTGTATGAAAAGATCTTTCTGCAAGTTTCATAGAAATTAAATGCTCCACAGAAAGCTAACAGCATAGAACTCACAGGGTAAGCAAAAAGAGGCATCTAAACAGCAATAATAATGTTATCTTCATGTGACACAAAACCTTCATATTACCTGCTCAGGGATATGGTATTTCAATATAAATAACATCACAGGGTCAGTAAATATGAGTACAGTAGATGGCATAGCAGGAAGAATACAGAGTTCTCTTCTGGGGTATAGTGGATAGCAGATAGTGGGAAGCAGCTTTCACTCATAAGAGTTCAAATGTTTGGTGGGCGATAGTGAAAGCAGGTTTCACGAGAAACTGCAGAAGCTTAATTCTCTCTTGTCTAAATCCAGATGAGTTAGCTTCTCAAGAAAACATGAAATAAATGAAAAAGTAGTTGGGTTTTTTGTTTTTTGTTTATTGTTTTTTGTTTGGTTTAGTTTAGTTTTGTTTTGTTTTGTGTGGTTTTTTTTTTAATTTGGTAAGAAAAGGAAGTTTGGAAGTATTTAAAAAACCAATTTCTTACAAGTTCAAGATTACATTAGAGTTGTGTTATTTGATGTTATTCCTCAAGTATATGGTATAAGTCAGATGCTTCCATTGCTGCACCTGAGTCACTATTTTGAATGTGCCTTCAATAGATTGTTTGGCTAAAGCCAAACTGTTTGGCAATCCTGTTTCAGCTTACAAAATGAATGTCACACATTTGTGTCAGGAATTCTGTATCTATTGCAAGTAAAAAAGCAGAAACAGTACTCTCACCTCAGACAGTCACAAAATTGTTTAGGGTGCAAGACCTTTAGGATGCTGAAGACAAAGGAGAACTGTAGGTTCAGAGAGAGAAAATGTTGCATTCACAAGTCCCACACTGAGTCCTTTCTTCAAAACCAAAGGCAAATATTTTCAAACCATATATTTATATATCATTCATATCACCCCTAATGTACTGGTGGGACAGGTGATGTATAAGGATGGAAACAGTACATGCACCAAATGCTGCATTTTCCCCCCAAATCCCTTTTACTCTATAGCAGAGACGCTGGCGGTGCCAGGGAAATTGCATACACAGATCTGGAGGTTTGTGGGCTAATTGTTTTGTGTGCTCTAGAAAAAGAAAACCACTAGACATAATTCATCAGTCTTTTATTACAGCACGTGCAAACAGCCACAACGTAGTTGCATAACCCTTTGTTTTAGATAGAAAACTGTGGGAAAAAAACCTCAAAATAAAACCAGGAATGGCAGCAAAACAGGTAAAAAGATAAGACTTCCAAAAATAACAGAAATGGAAACAGAGCCCCAGAACAGCATATTTGTGTGGATTTGCTTTGAAAGAGTTCCATGTAAGAAATGTGGAAAAAATCTCTCTTATTCCACACCCTGATGGAACCAACTCCCCTGAAATTTAGGGAAAAATGTAGCGGTAGGAGAGGAGCTCATCCAGACACTAGCTGTTAAAAAATAGCCACTAACCTGGTACATGAAAGAAGTACAAAGATGACTGTAGTAGTTGAAGGCTCAGAACAGATTTTTTATTCTAGCTTTAGACTGCTGGAAACATCCTCCTTAGTTCTTTATTACAATGAACTCCTAAGAAGGGCCTCTCTTAGGTGAGAAATTGGAACACAGGACAAATCGCATAATGCCCTTCAAATCTTCCCAACTCACTGCTAAGGCCTTTTTCAGCAGGTGACATTAACTAATTGTCTTAAGTGTTGAATCCTCACATCCTTAAACAAAAATCGATTGAAGCTCCTAAGAATTATCCTAAGGAAGGGGAATGCTTTCCCTTCACAACTGACAGTTCCGTGTTGCTTTACGCTGATTGACAGTGCGTGGCGGAGTAACCTTCTGCTGGTGTGGAGGCTTATTTTATTTTGTTTCTTTCTTTTTTTAGGTGAATCTTTCATAGCAGCTTGCTTGTTTTTCATCTTGTTCACATAAAATATAATTGATCCAGATGTAGAAAAATCACTTGCATGTGTACCTCTTTGCACTCTTTATATTTTATTTCAAACATACAGGATAATCTGTGCTTTTTATGTGTATCACTGGGTACTTTAAGGGCAATCGAAGCTGACAGATGCAGCAGAATTACAGACCTGTAGCTCCAGTTTCCTTTTTTAGTTGTACAAAATGTTCTTTGATGTAAAGAAGTAAAATGATTGTTGACAGAATTTGTTTCATGCTGTAGTTAGCAGTATGATGAAAAATATCATAGAATCCTCATAACATAAAACAGGCTTGGGTTGGAGTGGGCCTTAAATATCATCTAGTTCCAACCACCACTGCCATGCGCAGGGATGCTCCCATCCAACCTGACCTTGAATACTTACAGGGATAGGTCAACCAGAGCTCCTCTGGGAAATCTGTTCCAGTGCCTCACTAACTTCTGAAATACGAAATAATTTCTTCATAACATCCAACCTAAATCTCTTCTCTTTTTGTTTAAAATATCCCTATGAGGAGGCAAACTTTTATGCCTTCAGTTTTCCTGCATTTGAGGAAAGACTTGTTTTTTCTCCATTTGCATCACAACGAACCTTATAAAGCAAGCTTTCTTCACATGTGTAAATACAAGATATCCTTGGGTACTCTAAGAGTGTTACAAAGTGTTATACCCTACTTTATGGAAACGGAAAACTGAGTATGACAGTGGACTACCACCACAGACTCTTCTCTCCATCTCAGTCCAGGAATGTCATCATAATACTTTCTTGCATTGAGACCATAAGCTCATAAAATGTCTTAAAAAAAAGTAATCTTATAATACAGATGAGTGCAGTTCCGATGGATACACCAACCGTGTTGTTAACGAAAAAGCAGCTGAAAAAAAAAAAAAAGGGGGAGAGAAAGGTAGAAAGGTTTTGCTCAAACTGTTGAGCCTGAATTATTTTGTGACCTCAGAAAAACACCAATATAACTGACCAATCAAGCCGATAATGTTGCAGCTTGCAAAACAAGACTTTAGATTGATTTCCAAATTCTGATAACAGCATACTTTATTATTTCTGGAGTTGTCTGAACTGCTCTGCACAACTACAGTAAAAACCTAATTCATCACTCTGTCACTACAAAGTCATGCCTGTTTAACTTCAGCGGTTTCAGTAAGTTACTGTGACAAATCAGGACCCTGAAGTGCACAAGTGTAAATGTCTATGAGTTGGACCGAATCACACCCTCAGCAAAACAAGAACAGCTGTTGACTACAGAAAGTTATCTTCAAATCTTTTGACACTGTGCTGGGTTGACTTCTGTTAAGCTGTATAGCAAAGCAAATCAAGATCTTACAAAGAAAACTTTCCTCACTACTGCATTATTCTGGAACTGGAAGAGCAAAACAGAATGCAGGAAGAATCTGGAATTAGCAGAGCTGAGAAGAAATGAATAGGCTTGAGGATTCTGCCCTAAGACAGTTACTAGCACTGAAACAGCTTGAGAGAAAAGCACAGTTAAAAAAAATGATATAAATTCTTTAATTGAAAATAACAACTGGATGGTTTTCTTCTCTTTCTCAGCATTTTCATTTCAGTTCCATCGGATATCTCTCACCCATGTAGTGAAGGAGGAGCATAGAAAAATCACTTCTGCCAGAGACTCTATTAAAGGTCAGGGGCAAAGAACTATGGAGAGGTTGAATATTACAAAATGTAGACCCCATTAAGACACACAATTAAGAAACAGCAGCACTTACATGGCTCATCTAGGACATCAGAAACACAGAGAAAAACTAAGCTAGCCTTTTCAATTAACAACAGAATTCCAAATTCAAGACAAACACAAATGCTGCAAGCAGTAACTTTACAGCAAAAAATGAAATCGGAAGTATTTCAGTCAAGACCTATTATATTAATCTCCATTCTTCAAGTTTATTGAGACTTGCCCTAATCTGTGCCCTGTATTTTATGAAAAAGAAGTGTGAGAAAAAACTAATTCAACTCAGAATTTGACATGCTTAATAGCTAAGGCAATACATTCCCAATGGTGCCATCACAAACACAGCCCTTGTGGAACCAAAGGTCAGGCTGACAGTTGGTAGGAAAAGAATCGCATGACTGGAGATTCATGACAGGAGTGTCTTCAGGGCTGGAAAACAGAAGGCTACAACATTTCTTCCTTTATTTCCTTATTTACTGTTCAGTCTTCAGACAAAAATATCCTCAGGCTTCATCTTGCTTTTCAGGGATTTACCGCAATCTTTCGTGGACCTCAGGAGGACTGTTAGTCTATCATTCTAGAGGATCAGAAAATGCCAGGATTGGTCAGGCTCTTTAACTCATCCTTCCAGAGTACAAATTCTGTGTGTAAAAGGAAGACCTTTGCACTGTAATGTTTAGAAGTCTCTGATACTAAAATATGGTCAAATAACTTCTAACTATTCTTACGTGAAGTTTTTAGATGGAATTTTGCAAGGTGCTTAGCGGGGTTTTTTGTTAGATTAAGGGGCATACTGTCTCTGATTTATTAAAGTGACATTCTCCTGCATTTCTTATCAGAGTACAGTTAGTATTGAAAACCAAGAGGTAATTTAATTAAACAAACAAACAAAAAAAACCACCCTGACTTCAAACAGAAAAAAAGTGCAGTTTAAATGGCTTTTCCAGGGCAGTGTTTTACTTAAAAACTCAGCAATATTCTTGGGTAAGAAAATCAATACTTGAAATTAGGATTAACATCCAAGAATAATTTTATCTGTTTCCTGAATCTACATAAAGCAAACTTAAAAAGTAGTGTCAAGAAGATCAATTATTTTCTGATACTTAAATGTTTCCAAGACCATTCTGGAAGGATGGTCACAGAATCACAGTTTTCACAGAATTATTTTTTTCCTGTCATCTGTATGGAATATTTTCGTTACCACCATTTTTCCTATCATTTATAATAAATAAAAAATAATCGGACTTGCATGCTTCCCTGTTGCTCTGTCATACAACTTTTGGCTGCATGGTAAATCTGACACTTGGAAAGTTTTCCAAAGCCTTGATTACTCTATACAGAGCCCAACGCCATGTAACTCTCGTTTGTTGGGTCATCTTTGTTTGGCCAACTCTTATTTTTCATGGAGTCTCATGCAATTAGGAAATACACAACTTACATGCAGAATGACTGAGAAGCCCCTACAGAGAAAGAAAAGTTTGAAGAGGTAAAAGAAATACTTTCAGAATTTTTTGTTTTCTTTCCTGGGATTACTTTTGTTTCTTCACGCAGGATATCTGCACTGACATTTAAATGAGGAACAAAAAGGAAGAGGGGATTAATTGTTGTTTACTTGACTATCACTCTCAGAACTGTTGCAAGTCAAAGAAAATATTTTTGTACTTTACATGAGCAATTTTTCTTTTGAGGAAACTGTCTTGTTAAGACCCAGTGCTTTACTATGTTCAGTGGAAAGGCAAAGCATGTTACAAAAATATCCCAATAACAAAGAGGTAAAAACTCAAACAACCTACGCCCAGAAAAAAAGCATATAACTTCTATTAAACATGAAGTTTTAGCTGCACATTCCTTCACTCATCATCAATATCTCATTTAACATTTGTTTGTGACATGAACAGCAAAAATTAGAAGGACAGAATGTCACACCTGCTGTGACCATGAAAGATTTTTAATCATGCATGTTCCTTTTTTTTTTATATCAACAGTATTGCCGTGGCCACTACGAATATTCTGTGATTTCTGTCTTTTCAAGATGGCTTATACCTCATACAGTAGAGTCTAATTCTTTCCCATTTCTTCTGGTTTGCCCCAGCCGATTTTCAGATTTCTGAAAAGTGACTGCAAAGCTACTGAAATTGTGAGAGATGCAATTCATAGCTTTGTGCTCAAAAAACATGAAAAAAAAAAAAGAAAAATAGGAAGGTCTTTTCAGGTAACATGGAGAAAACATAACCTGCAGGCATAAGGGATGTGAGAGGAGAAAAATCATATCTTCAAGTTATATAAGATGAAAACTTGATTTCTTTTAAAGAATAAAGCCTTTTTTTTCCACATAAAAGTGGTTAGCAGATTATATGCAGACCTAAATACTCATCTTTTTTAAGCTGTGAAAGTATTTACAAAAGACTATTTCAATGAAGAGAACTTATCTAGTTGTTATCTATTGAAGGGATAACCAGCACCCCTGATTACACCCTCTGATTGTAATGCACCTTGACTAGATAGTTCATGCTAGTTGGAACAGTGTAGTACCTTTTCCATTGCTAAGGATTATTTAATGCTTTTATCAGAAATAGAATTATATTTAGTAATTTCATCTTAATCATATTGTTGACTTGCAAGGCAAAGGATAAAATACTCAGCTATTGAAAGAAAAATTTCTTTTTCTTTTTAAAGATGCTACAATTTTCCTTATGTACGCAAATTAAAAGTTGCATTGACATAATGCATTCCATGTGTCAAATGTGTATTTGTTTCTCTCATGACACTGCAACAGTGTTATGTAGTAGGTAAAGCTGTCAGTCTCCAGAGGAGTTGCATCAGTGGTAAGCAGCTGTAATACCTGACCATTGCAGAAAAAGTTGTTTCACGTGCCGTCTTCATAGCTTGCATTATGTCATGGGTAAGAAGTTATCCTCAACAAGCTCTGTCATAAACAAACCTTGATGGCTAGTCCCATTGTTATATAACTGAAAATCCAGATTGCTTAAAACTGTTAAATTCTGTAACAATTTTAAGATAACTTGCAAAAACTGTCTGCCATTGAATTCAATGTTGAATATTTTAATATCTTCTTTCTCCTCTTTGTTTTGTACTTCAACTTTTTAACTTGTTTCGCAGCAATGTAACAAATGTAATATTAATATCTACTAAATCAGAGAGAACACTTAAAAATTCTCCCTGTGTATCAGACACTACTGATGCATTTGACATGAGTTTATACACAGTACAATGTAGATTGAATTTTAATGCTATGAAAAATTACTGCACTGCTATAATCAGAAACTGGGGAACCACAAGTGGCAATGATAATTATGGCAGGTGTCTGTAAGTCACCATTTATTTCTTTCCTGCTTACCTGTGTAATTCAACCTTGATGTGACAAGGCCACCATTCTCTAAGTATTGGCTACACAGGAGAAAGGGACAAATTTTAATGCATTTTATGCTTAAGACGTTTGGCAAGTGGGAATTCAACTGTAATCTTCCCAGTCATTTCGCTTAGGTGACCCATTAACGAACAGAAGCTTGCTGCAATGCCGATGTACTGCCTGAGAGCATAATATATTCTACACAGTGATTGCAACTAATATTCTGTAGTTTTGTGAAGGTTGTACTAACCACAGCTACACAAGAACATCATTACTATTCAGCCACAGGCTGTAAATATATGCTGTTCAGCCACATTGATTGTGCTCACGAGATTTGGCATTGGAAACCTGAGGGCTACTTCAAGCATTAAAGACTAAGACAGGATACAGGTCAAAGCTGACCAGACCTTTGAACACAAACTCATCCAAATTCCAATGATTTATTAGCAATGAAGGGTTCTTTGACATATCCCTGATTTATTCTGTACGAGACTGCTCCTTCTTCTCACATCTCAAACTTTTTAATAATACTTTTTAATAAGTATGGATGAGCCATAAAGTGAGTCTGTGAGTCTGCATTTGGTTAAGTCTTCATCAGACAGATACGGGTTTTCCTAAAACAGAAGTCCTTGTGTGCTCCTTCCTGTTTGATCTTTCCCATTTCTCTCCCTTTAGAACAGGCAGTCTTGGTCTGTGATGCATAGTGGTAGCTGGTAATGGAGCATAGAACTGATACAATTTACAGTATCTGTTTTTACCCTCCATCATATTATCTGTCACATCACCAAATCTTTAGTAACAAAAACTGAAAGCCTTAGCAAATCTAGGACACCTCTATGAAAATCATTGGAATATAATGGACAATATAGAAATAAGTCTTAAGGGTAATACAAAAAAAAAATTCTATACTCACTTTATTTCCTTTGCTACTTGAAGCAGCTTTGCATAACAAAAGACATAAATCTTGCTTTGCATTCCCCTGAAAACCCAAGTAAACTAAACCCACGTAACAAACAATTTTTGCTGCAATGAGTCCAAGATTGTTTTTTCCATTCTGTTCTTATAAAATATTTCAAGGTTCAAGAACTTTCCTGTTCTCCTCATGCCTCTAAAATAGTCATTCTCTGCAACTGCAGTTAGTATGAAGGTTTGTGATCAGTCAGACCTCTTATTTTTCACTCTAATTCTCAATAATGTCAGGGGAAATAAGTATTCTGTTGTTTTCACCTCTCAGATTCTTCTGAACTACTTTTTTAAAGTTTACTAATAAACAGGGACTGGCTATACTCAAAGCCACTCTCCTGCTTTGGTTGCTGAAGTGTTTTCAGACACTAGAAATCATTTATGGCTTATCTGTCTTTGGGCTTTCAGGGTTTTGTGTTCCTTTGATTTTCCTGTTACCTCAGCCTTACTTCAGTAGCTCTTGTTATATCCTTCTTGCAAAACCCCAAAATTTCATTTTCATTTTCCTCTCTCTGCCCCACTCATGCAGAGCTTTCTGTGCTGCCATGCCTTCAATGACTCAAGTCAGATTTCCATGTAATCCTCACCCTTTGTAATCCAATTTCTTTCCCTGCTAAATTTGCTGTTGGTTTCTGGCTTCTCTTAGATATTTTAAGAGTAAAAAAAAAACCCCAGCCAACAAATAACCTTTGTATTTGCTATACCTTTAGCTGTCCAGTTCTCAGAATCACAGAATGTTCTGAGTTGGAAGGGACACACAAGGATCATCAAGTCCAACTCTTAAGTGCATGGCCCATACAGAGATTGAACCCACAACCTTGATGTTATTAGCATCATGCTCTAAACAACTGAGCTTAATGCTTTTGGGTTAACTTTGAAGTAGAATTTTGCAAATGATGCTTATGGGCAACTTAGTCTTAGGTGTTGTTTTTCCTCAAGGGTTTCAGCATCTATCATTGTCTATTTATGCCTACTGACAATATTCTTCAATCTTATCTAGATTTTCAGCACAGATTATTTTATTCTGGTTTTTTGTTAAGCACTCATGCCACTTGCTATGAATGACTGTGTCTCTCTACTTCACAATGGTTCACTTTGGTTATCTTCAAACTATTCCAGAAACACTGTGCTGCAATTGGTTGCATTTTTTCCTTTAGTGACTTCCTGAATAAATGACATATACATGAATATAACAGTCATATACATATATATAAATATATATAAACCATACCTTTGTAAGCAGAACAAGTTTTTCCTCTTTCATATTCATCCACAGAATAGTTTCACTGTTTTGTTAACCATCTATTGCTGCCTTTCCCTCTCAGAAACAAACAAGATAAATATCAGCTACATTTTTTTTTTTAAACAAGGATCTGAATAGATAGCTAAGATTAGGTTTAACATGGAATCTATTCAGTACAATAAATTTCCCTTTTCCCTGACAGCTGCCCTGCTTGTCTTTTAGTTAGGTTGCATGTCATACTTAATTTAAAAATGAAAATTAAAAAAAAAAAAAAAAAGGCAAAAAAGAAAGAAAAATTAAAAAACCCCCAAAGCATAATTTAAAAATACGAATATCAACTCCCATCATACTATACGCATGAAGAGGACATTATTCCTGTCACTGTGGTTCTAGGCTCCCACCGTTGAATTAAATTGAATTATTGCCATTGATTCATCTGAAATAGACTCTGAGTCATTTTAAGTCAGTGGGTGACATAAAAAAGCTGCGCAGTCTGTCAGATGAATTCTCTTTAAAGAAGATAAACAACAGTACACATTTTAGTTATAGCTACTATTAGAAACTGATGTTAAGGTGATAATATGCTACAGTCAATGTCTACGGACTCTTTCGCAGGGGGAAGACAAAGACAATTTATTACAAAGAATTTCAGTATAATATAGGTTTGGCGTAATTTGAAGGTTCGGTTATGCTAAAGAAGGGATGGGCTAAGCTAATCAAGAGAATACATTATGTTAACTAAGGGAAACAAGGCAGGAGACATTCATCCATTATTCATGGCCACAAGGTGGAGGGGGACAATAAGTCTTGCCAAACAGGTTTTGGGTACAGGGTAGGGAATACACAGAAACTACAAATCTTGTCAAATGCAAATAACCTTTGGAGGTCTGAAGATGGGTTGATGTCTGCAGACAGGATGGAGACTTTCGGCCTTTGGTGTTTGCCCAAGGCTTTGAAGATATCTTGGCCAGGCTCCTTGTTGCTGGTTTCTGCCCCCACAATAACGTAATTAGTAATGTTGGGAAATACGATGTTTCACATGCTGCATAACGATGTTTCTCCTCAGGAAACCCTTGATGCATACTGTTTCTGTCAGACAAGGTAACATGCCTATATATTTCATCTGACAGAAACAGCAACTCTGCATAAGCAGATCTGGAAAATAACCAAACAGTGTAAAGGGGTAGCCAAATATTTTAACAGTGCTCATAAAGTAAATCCATTCTGTCAGAGAGTTGTAAGACTCAGGGTGAAGGCAGCCTATACTCACATGAGACAAATTCTAAGTATGGACATAGACAAAGAGATAATATGCTAAAAAGGTTCATACTTGTTTCCAAAGGCTACTAAGTTCCAAACTTCTGTGTGGGAAGCACAAAAGTTATTCAATGCTGCTGCTGCAAAATAAATGCACAAAATTTAAATGGCATTGTTTTCTATTACTTGTAAAATTAGACTTTTTAATGTGCTTTTCAGTGAAGTGGTTATGCATTATATTGCATAATCTTTTTACCATAGCTAAAATCAATGTCATGTTAACTTTCCACTAGGTAGACTATGTGCTGTCACAGTCAGTTTGTACAGGTACAAATGTCCAACAGTATTTAGTGTGCTAGAAGACTTTGGTGCAACTCAGTATCCTGTTTACCTAGCAGAAATAAAAGCCTTGCCTCATTGCAGCAAATATCCCTTTCAAATTTTGTGTTTATGCATAAAACAACTGGACAACTACTTTCCAACCAACTCATCACTGACTGTAGAGTTCAAGACCTAAGACTATACTGATGGCCACAAACTGCAAATACTAAAATAATTGAGTGGTTGTGACAGTTGTTGTGGGTGATCACATCCCTATAATGGGAGCTCTACCCCGTTATATAGTAGGGATTTGCCCCCTCACTGTTCCCCTTCACGCGACCCCTGGGCTGCCCCACAAAGAGACACGCAGAGACCACTGGAGAGGAAGCAGAGAGAGAGTTTATTACATGGGTAGAGGTATTTATAACCTTTCAAGGAATCCTAAGTAGTCCAATAAGAAGCTAGGGATAAGAGCCAATAGGGAAAGGGTCAACTAATAGCCAATAGAAAAATTTCCACGGTTACATTCTTTCAGACCTGGCTATAGAGATAAGAAACTTTCTCAGGGGATTTTGGGAAGAAGAAGCAATGACTCAGGGAAAAAAAAACAACAATACTTTACACAATAGTAAAAGCTTCAGTTTTTAAGGTATTTTTGCTAGCCTCTTCACTCTTTTCACCAGCCCACTTCTCACAAGACTTTTTCCATTTCTGATATTGTAGGTTCACTGCCACAAGAGGTTACATATATTCCCTTATTGTGCACATAAAATTGCTGAAGATGAATCCACTGAGCCCCTATGAGTAGCCTGCCTGCAATGAAATTTTAGACTTTGCAGGAACTTCAACATTTGCATTCAGTTCAGTTCTTTCTTCAAGAACCCAACACCACTCACTAATATTACAAGAAAGCATGGTTACAGAAAGGACAACATTATTTTCTTACACCAGAAAGGCAGGGGGAGGGCATGGAATTCCCAAGTGGCTGGAATAATAGACCCTGTTGCAGTGTCTTGAAAATATTCAAGCAAGGCTCTGACACCTACATAGGAGCAAAAGTACTCTTTGAGAAAGAGAATTTCAGCACATAGGCATAATCAGAAAGTTATATGAAACTAAAAATGTTAATGCATTTGTTAAGATGAGAGAGTTACTATATTGTATCGAGTAAAATATGTATTTAATAGAGACTACATATGCCTGAATCCTTTGATTAATTTATCACTTATATTCAATTAATGACTCAGATAGACAAATATAGAACTCTGACAGGACCCGTTATAAGATATCAGACATAGACCAAAACCACAGAGGAGATTGCAGCACAAGATAAAGTATGGAAAACCAATACATCTCTGTCAATCTGCAAAAGGAAAAAGAAATTAGTTCATGTCTAGAAAGCAAGCAATTTATGACTACACTCAGGAGACTGACCATCAGGAAGCTGGAAGTTAATAACACAAGCAGAAGAATGAGGAATTGAATCCCTAGAGCAAGCATCTGTTGAAGGAGTTTGAGAGGTCTCTGGGAGGCATTCTTGCCTTCTCCTGCAGATACCATACAGAACTTCACCAGGAAAGGAATCTGCACAGTCAGATTAATCCTTCCTCCACCAATAGAATTTAATCAGGCATTTAGAATTCAGTGATGTTGAGATCAGAGCAGAAAAAATGCAAATAAGCAGTTAAATGTTTTATATGAAAGAATTGCTCCAGATTAGGCAAGAAGAGTTGCCATTTTCTATATTCATTAATTTTTATATATTTTATAAATAAGTATGTGTGACACATCTAGACAAATCTTATGGATAAAAACCAAAAATTTTTCTCGGTTACTGAATGCCTTATTTCATTTGGTAGCTCTGGTAACCAGGCTGGAAAAATACCAGGTTGCACGGGCCTAACAGGGAGGTTCTGTTGCAATTAACCCCGCATTTCAAGGTCAGTATAGTAGAAAGTACTGATACACAAAGTTTAACACACAGAATAAAGAATACCTATAGCTCTAAAATACCAATATGATTAGTATTTTTAGCATATGTTAACTTCATACGCATTCAGAAGGGTGTTAGACATCCATATTACCAGCTAACCTTTGCTATGAAACCAAAGTGACAGCATAACCCAGAGCCTGATTGTTTCTAAAAATTTCCTTTTCTTGTGTCCTTTTTTCAGTCTGTTTTCTCATACCTTTTATGCTCATGCTTAAAGCTCATAAGCTTGTTTCACATTATCAGGAAATGTTTATCAAATGAAATTTCTATAGTTTAATATCAATATGAACACAATCTACTATGTCTGATTTTCTTATAGGATTATTCTACTTTTTGCTGTTTCCATGTTGTCCCAAGATATCACAGGGAGAGTCACGTAAAGTATCTAAACAGAGGTATCTGCCAGTGCCCTTCGTGCCCAGCCATGACTGCAATTAACAGCAGCCCTGAGTGAGGATGGGAGACATTACTGCTTGTGCCCAAGAGGATGCTCTTCACAGCACATCAACACACTGTCTTATGAACCATATGACTCACTGCTCTGTGGCAATTGGTATTCTCAAACCTTGACAGATGCTTGCTAAGATAACTTGAGAACTGAAATTGCATTTTCTTGTTGGAAATACTGAAAATTATGCTTATTTCTTATTCTCTCCCAGCTGACAAAGTCGGTTTCTTTATCCATTGTTCTGCTAAAAAAGCCTGAATTGGCCTTAATAGGAACTTAATAACCTAGGTATGCTGTCATGATGGTCCAGCTCTGTCTGATCCATGATTGAAGTAATATAAGCACATGTCACTCTGGGCTATTGCAGAGTAATTCTTAATCAGGTTAAGAATATCTTAAAGGCTTGTCTCACAAGCTTTAGTATGCTTTCAAAGTCCCTGCTAGTGTAGTTTGTTTTTTTGTTGTTGTCAGACACACTGAATGAGGACAAGATGGAAGTTAAATAAAGCTTCCACAGCACTTTCTGACAGCAGGAAGACAGGTATTTGAAATCATCCCTTCTGACAACTAAGTGGCTGAGACAGAAACAGTACTCTCCAAAAATATTAATGTGTATTAATAGGAGCAATTATTTGAAAAGGGAATAAGAATTTAAGAAAGGTAATGACTGATCAGTCAAAGCTGATTTTTTTAATACTTACTATTGCTTGATATATTCCGCTTCCTTATATCGTCTGTCCAGCTGATTCTAGTGTCTTGAATATCCAGTTGATATAATTCTGTTGTTTAAGCCTCACACTTTAGGAAAAGCAACCTTCTAGCTTGTTTCAAACCTGTTGCCTGCTATTCTAATTTGACACACTGTTTGTTGGATCAGAAAATATACTGGATAATTTTACTTTATGTAGGTCCTTTAAAATCACTGTGTGATAAGAAGCAGGAGTTCCAATGTTCTGTGTACAGTGAAGTACTTTTTCTTAAGAGTATAGATATTATTTTTTTTTTTCATCAGAGATTAATTTTGTCAAAAAGCTTTCAACTCCGAAATTTCAAAGTTGGTTTTTACTCTGCATAATGCACTACTTTTCATAGTCTCTCAAGACACAAATACCTGCATTTTCTCTTATAAGTACCAGCCAGGGAATCCAATATTGTCCATTTTAAAACAAGAAATAGCACATTTTATTTATAATAAATAAACTTTTTTTTATTTGAAATGGTGGTGAACTATAAATAAAAGTTTGGACACATTAGCAAAAGTTTCACTTTAGGTAGAAATTTTTCCTTCCTTTTGAAACCAAACCAAACTTTAGTTCAAACATTGTGATAGAAAGATTAGAGAGCAGCTGCAACCCTAAAAGAAACAGATTTTAGGGTTTTTTAGGGAAGGTATGGGTTAGGGCAATATGTTGTCTATTAGACAGCTCAACACTTTGTGGGGACAAAGGATGTAAGTGAAAACGTAATTCAACTATGGGAACAAAGTGGAATCTGCACCACCACTTGGTTTACTGATTGTGGCTGCCTATTGCACTCAAATAAATTCAGAAACACTGCTGGATACTGTAATCTTATATTTGTGTTTCACCTGATCGCACCATTAACATCAGTTGGGTTTCCTCACAACCATTTAGTGTCCTAGAATAACAGTTTTCAAATCATGATCCCTGGATACCAGAAGTCTGTTGTGGGTGACATGAGCCTCTGTCCTGTTCACTGGGATTCTCATTTTGAGACAGGCAGAAATATTTTTTCTAGTGGAGAAAATGGGCAGCCTCAGTGGGTACTGCTTTTGCTGAAAAGGGGAGTGTTTGATGACATTAGGTAAGAGTTTGCAGAAGAACAGCAGGAATTAAGTAGGATTGCCCAGATTTCTCAGTCATCGGTTGGAAAGCAGTGTTCTCCTAGATATGTACTTTATTGACTGAAGGCTTCTCAGTGTAACAACAGAAAAATCATGGGAATTAGTGATACAAAAGGACCACAAACATCTAAAAAATTTCAGTTTTTGGCTGCTGGTCATACTTTCATTCCCCTTGGAAACAAGACAGAAGACTAGGATGACTGTATTGTTTAAAAAACTAGTTTCCTCATGTTTGATGTACTGCTTTCTTTCTTTCTCTTTCAGCATTAAACAAAACATTTTACTACTATCTAGTAAAATTATCCTTTTTTGTGACTATTATTTAATACTCTCCTTTGCCTTTTCCCAGATCCACTAGATTGAAGTAGACTGAAAAATTCCTGAACCTCTGAGGGAGCAGTATCTTATTTGCAATACTTTTCTGGTACATTTTTTGCTGTTTTAACTAAGTGTGATGCAGTGGGAGAGAAGACATAATCAAGGAAACCAACAAGCTGTTTCACAACCTGCAGATGATTCCTCCATGCTACTTCCAATGATTCTTCTGTGCCAGCTGTATGAAGCTCACAATTTAATTCTTTCCAAATAATTCCAAATTTCAGATAAGAATCCAGTTGTGGGGGCATGTAAAAAAGGTCAACACAAATTTCCATGTTTCAGTTTTTATTGACTCAGTTGGCCAGTTTAGTCCTGCTTACCTAGGTCCTTATCAGTAAAGCCAGTCTATAATTAACAGAAATTCACTGTGCCTACTAAAAATTAAGTCATATTAGCAAGTCCTTTTTAACTGAAATAACAACATGTGAGGTGATGACAACTTCATGGTAGATGGAAACTCAATGAAACACAGAAGAGTAAGGTATACCTGTAAATTCAAATATAGATGACTAAGTGTGATGTCTTCCTTGCATTTTATGACTGGAAAATTAAAGCTTATAAAAGAGACCTGCAAACTATGTTGTGCTCTTAATTCATGTGTCATTGGGATGGCCAATGTGCAGAAAAAGTGAGTATCCTAACCTGCTTGAAAGAGTGACATTTAAATTGCACTTGAACAAATCTACTGGACTTGTATGCAAATTGTATATGTTCATGCACATAGCAGAAAATCAGGTGAATTTGGCCTCTTGTAAGGGACTTGTACCAGGTAATGGCTGGGAAAATATCTAGGTGGACTAAAAATACAAAATCCCTAACAAACAAATCCCAAAAGATGGAAGCTCTGTAGTTAAACTTCTTGGGAAGCTGTTAAGATGAAATGTACTGGGTTGAGCAGTATCTTACCAATTTTTAGTATCAACTAAATCAATTCCTAAAAACAAGTATTGGATTAGTGAATCCAAATAATTTCTTTAAATTTGAATTTTGCTTAAGCATGAACTCTGGTTTTAGTCCTAAATATGAGGCAATGAAAATAGTAGACTCTAGCAAGGGTCATAAAAAACCTGTGGAATCTTCTTGGTTGCTTGAAAGCAGTAGTAGATTTAACACACTACATTCTGAGTACTGCTCTTGGTAATATAGAATTAACACCTGTTGGTTTTGACAGAAATTGTGCCTGCAAAATAAAAATCCACTTTCAGTTAGTTGTGCCCTTCTGGGCTGTATTTAATTGACTTTAGGTCAGAGAGCAGGGTTATCTCTCTCATCTCATAGACCAGCTGTAGTGCTGTTTCCAGCAATAAAACATTTCAGCCTTCAGGAGAGTAAAGAGTGCTGTTAAATGCTCTTGGTAATATTGTGAACAGGTTTGTCACTGAGTGGCCCATATGACATTGGGATTCTGGCACTGAAGAATAACTTAGCGTGAAATAAATTACTTTTGCTCCTCTCCAGGATATCAGCAAGATCTTCAGTAGTTGCCCTTGAGCAAAAGGACAAAAAAGAAAAAGGGCGTTTGATCTTAATAATGCCTTGCTACTTCTCATTAATGAGTGGGAGATCCTTTGTGAATTATAAAAGGAATAATGAAATGAAGGAAAAATGTATTGATAAAAAGCAATTAGAATAAATCCCAAAGAAGACCAACTCATGAGAATATTGAGGTTGGTTTAAGCTGGAGTTGTTAGAGGAATCATATATGCATTTTAAATTACTTAACTTTTCCCCCCAGGTAAGAGATTTGCAGATGGCCATGGGATAGTTAATGATGTCATGCTGTTTTCTTTTTTTTTAATTCTTATTTGAAATTTTGATATCTGTAGCAGTTTTTCAAATGCTTTGGGAAACTACCATGGTTTGCTTTTTTTTAAGAGTTTATACAGGAAGAATTAAAGAATTTCCAGAAAGCTATTTGGGTTTGCTTCTGGATGATTTAAATAGTGGATAGATAGAAAATTAATTTTTAGTCACCTCCCATGCTACCAGGATTTGTACCCACAGTTGCAGGTACATACCTCTTTGCAAGTGTTTACAACAATACTTTGTTCTTACAGTTCATATTTCTCTAAAATTTCTTATAAAATCTTTGGATGCTCCTAGATTTTCTTTCCTAATAATAATGTATAATTATTAAACTACATAAACCAGCAACAAACTATTAGAATATTAATTAAAAAAAAAAAAAGGTTATCTGATAACAAGTGAGAGATGGCCAGCTCCACAAGAATCAGGAATAGCTAGAATTGTGGTGCAAAAAACTCTTCCAAACTCATTTCCAAAACCCTAAAGTATTACTTATTTGTTTTTCTCTGTAGTTAAAATGGACCACTGTAGCTCCACACAGCCACTTGCTCACTCTCATCTGGTAGGATGGGGAAGAGAATCGCAAGGGCAAGAGTGAGAAAACTCACAGGTTGAGATAAAGAGTTCAGTAGGGGAAGTTAAATCTGCACACGCAAGCAAAGCAAAACAAGGAATTCGTTCACCCCATCTCATGGGCAGGCAGATGTTCAGCCATCCCCAGGAAAGCAGGGCCCCATCATGTGTAACAGTGACTTGGGAAGACAAACACAATCATTCTGAATGTCCCCCTGCTTTATCTTTCTTTCCCAAACTTTTTTACATGGAATGGGATATTCCTTTGGTCCATTGGGATCAGCTGTCCTGGCTGTGCCTCCTCCCAAACACTTGCTAATTCCCAGCCTACTTGCCTGGAGGAACAGAGTGAAAAACAGAGGCGGCCTCAATGTCATAAAGTATGGTAAAACTAAATACAAGAAATAGCAAATATAAAAATTATAACAAATCTGAAAAAAGGTAAATGGATGAAAAAATGTTACTAACTCCCTCATATTCTCAACCTTACCCTTCTGAAATCCTGGCTTTTAGTTTTAATGCCTTCTCTTCCTATTACCATTCTAATATCAAATCAATAATATTCTGGCCATTCTAAAAATAAGCCTTTGCAAATATTCAGTTTAATAGAGTTGAAAAAATATATTCAAGGGTTTTTTAAGTTTTTGTTTAAAAACAAAGTAAGGATATTTTGGAATAGGTTTAAATAGGGAAATAATTTGCTTTGCACTTTGTCTGATTAAGCTAATTAAGTATTTTCTGAGCAGTCAGAAATTTCATATATTCATTTAGGCATGTCTCAGTCAAAGGGTCTTTACAAAATTGTGGAAAAACCCAACCAGATTGATATAACTGGTAAGTATCCATGTATGTCATATTATCTTGCCCTTTGTGGGAGGTTATGCAATTGTGCTGAAAATTAATTGAAGAAGAGTAAGATCATACATTTTACATCAGTGAGGGTAGAAAAAATAGACAACATAGTTATCAGGGACTTATTGATCAAGAAAAGCTAACATAATATCTTTAACTCATTCCAATCTCAAAAATCAGTTCTGAGAGATTATGCAGATGATTGCCTGATCTCTGCCTGTAATGTAGAAAATAAGTGGTTAGTTCCAGATCCCATCCAAGTGGATACCTACTGTATTTAATGGTTGTGAAGGACTAAATCTATCAAAATATTAAAAGCTGTATTTATAAAGTGCTGCTTATCTATTTCAAGTAAGCTTTAAAATTACTGTGAGTGAGAGAGAAGGTAGAAAATAAAAGCTTTGATGTTTTAGACTTTTCAAATAAACAAATCTTTGATTTTAAAGGTAGCTAATTTAGCAGTTCTTCAGTGGTATAATTCATTAGTACCTCTTATGTACAAATTATTTGAAAACTTTTAATTGAATTTTTGCATTTGTGCTATTTTCAAGTTGCATTTAACTAGCTAGGAAAACAATGCCTGTATGTATGGGTTTTTTTAGATTACCTTAATGAATTATGCCCATGGAGTGAAAAAAAAAACTTCTGAAAAATACTTTATGAAAGGATGACAATTCTAAAGCTTAGCAGAGTTCTGTAATAGCTGTATTATAGAGAACAATATTAATCAACTCAGGATAGATTTATGGGCTATTTATTTGTATCTCAGCACACATTCTTAACACCCTGGTTGATATTTTTAAAAGAGATTTCAAGATTTAATCGCATTTCAAATTTGATAATGCTGCCATTTATCTTATCTCAATGATAGGTTCAAATCCTCTTGCTGCTTACATTGTTTGTATAACCATATTAAAACAAAAAACCAAACAAACAAAAAACCCAACCCAAACTAAAACACCAAAACAAAATCCAAACAAACTGTGCTTTTCTGGTTTTAGTATTTCTGGTTTTAGTATTACTAGAATTGTATGTAGATTATTCTAAAAAGGTCCAATCTGAACCACTGTTCCAGCTACTGATGCAGAGGGATAGAGTGATAGTAGTTTGTTCATCTGCTTTCTGAAAGAGCAGGTTAATTTTTCTACAAATGAGCAAGACTGAATAATTTGAAGGGAAGAGACATAATTTAGGTGTATAAAGGATGATTGCATGTGAACACAAAGAGTATTGCTGCTGGTTGAGGGTGAGATGGGAACTGGCATGTCATGCACACTCAAAGTCTACCAATCTCTTTGCCTCAATGGGTTCCTGCACAGCGGGCACCTAACTGGAACTACCTGGTCTTTACAGCAAAAAGAAATTCCAAGCAATTCTCATCTGCAACTTATGTGGTAATCAAAATCTACTGCATTCCCAAGCTACTACTGATTCTTCCCTTGATCAGTGTAGCATACTAATTTTACTGTCAGGTCATCTGCTTTTCAGAAGCTCACTCTAATACTTCTCAAGTTCCCCTTGAAGCCATATCCTCTGAAAAACTGGTCCTGCAGTACCAGGTTTGACATTCAGTGTTGTAATTTCTAACTCGTTGCCAAATCACTTCCTGCCAAGTTACATCCATTGATTGCCCTATGTCTTTATGGCAGCCTTAAGTATAACTAAACCCATCCTATCTCCATGCTTGATTCCTTGCTGTGCTTGCTTGCTTACAAGGACCTGTCTCCATACTGCAATGCATTTAATCAAGGTCTCAATCATTTCTTATGATCTCAGCCAACTTTTAACAGCCTTGAATAATAGTACATTTTTTACATCTAAGCCTGAAATGCAGTTAGCACTGAGAGTCTGTCTGGAAGCCAACAGCACATCACTTTCTTGCTCTACAGAGAAACACCATTAATACTTGCTGGAATCTGACAGCAACACAACATGCTAAATTTCTGTTAATTGAAAGCAGCAGTGAATAGCCACATCAATGTGTTTGATCACATAAACACTGAGCTTTGAAAGCATTCTCAAGGCCTTCATAATCATGGTTTATTGAAGTATGGTTTTAACAGTCAAAAAAGTATTCCCCTATGTTTAATTTGATGCAAAATCTGAAGTAAATTTGTATTGCAGGTTTTCTATAAGTCAGCTCAGACACCATAAGCAACTTACTAACAATGGATGTTTGTTTTGACATACATTCTTTTACACTCTGTTAAATATAGAATGTAGAGAATAATTCTGTTTGCAGCACTTCAAAAACCTGTAAAAACCACCTGTTTTGTTTATTTTCTTAGTTTTCCCTGGCATCATATCATATTGGACTCTGATTATTAAAGTCCCCACATAAGAAAAACACACACAACACAAATCAGACAATTATTTTGAAAGGGAAATCTTCAAGTAAGAAGCATTGCTTATACAGAAAAGCTTCCAAGCGGATTATGAAGGTTCCAGTAGAGAAACTTTTCAGGTTTTTGTTTGTTTGTTTCCTTGTAAGTTTTTCTATTCTAGAAAGATCTTCTTTACTTTTTTCTACTGGTTCAAAGATTGTGGTTTTAAAGTACTAGAAACGCATAAGCTGTAGGATGGATCACAAGGACAAAATTGTAGCTCTTATTACACTGTTTTCACATATATTGTGAGAACCCTATAGGTCATATTTAATGCTTATTTCTCTGTTGCTTACCTTCATGTAGTTTTAATCTAGACATCTTTTTCTGATTTGGCACTGAAAAGATTACATAGATGAGAGAATTTCTGTACCTTTCTGTTATTTTTTTTTCTTATCTCCTGTTTCATATAGATTAAACACACTGCCCTTGCCAATTTCTTTTGTCTTAATAGTTGGGCTATGCCATTATTAAGAGAAGCAGCAGTAATTATGGAACATATCAGCAAACAGAAAGCAGGATAAGAAGGTTTAAGTTCATAACGTTATTAGCAACACTGATATTAGAAGTAATGAAGGGTTTATGGTTTCAGACAATCCAATAAAACTCATGAGACTAACACCTAATTACAACATTATAAAACAAATATTCTCTTTTCTTTCAATGTCTGCCATGAAAAGGTTTTAAGTTAACAGATACAATACTGGTATGAAATGTATCGGATCCTTGTAGAGAAAACAGGTTGATGCTGATATATGGGACTTCAGATCACACTGGAAAAATCCATTTTGTAATTTCTTTTTCTCAACCAAATTTTTCACATATCAACTGCAAAAAAAAAAAAAAAAAGAGGATTGTTGAAAATTTAAAATAAAAACATGAAAATTTAACATAAAATAAAATCTCATATCTTAAGACTAAAACTTCTGAGTAACCTTGAAAAAACACCAACATTCCCTCCCTCACTGATTTCTGCCACAATTATATGCAATTCTGTATAACATTCTCCTGCTTCTTTTCTTAGTTATGGTGGAACTCAAATCATAGTCTAAGGAAGGACAGCATATTCCCATGATTCTCTGATGTACTATGGCTTTACCGTGTACTTGGAAACTTTATATTATGGTGAAATACAGGGTTAGGAAGGTGCAGAAGCAGAACCACAGCTCCAGTAACAAAAAAAATGATGCTTTATTTACTAAGTGGGACAGGTATAGTGAGTGAATAACAATTTAACACATACACAAACACAGGCAAACACCGTACAGAGCATGTGCACACCACTTAAGGTCTATGGCCCACTTGTGAGCAGCACCACGGATGTGGTGGTTGAGGACACTCCTTGAAGCAAGTTGAAGCTCTTGAGAACTATCAGGTGGCCTGGCCTCTGCATATAGCTCTTCTACCTTGGGCTAAGCCTTCAGCATGGGTTCAGGTGTTTGTCCATGTACAGTAAGACTCCAGGTCACCAGCTAAGGACTCACCAAAGGGATTTTACATTAAAAATATGCAAGGATGCAACAATGTCCACCCTCCAGATTACTGGAAGAACCCTCAGTACTTTTAACACCTAAAGAAAGAGCACAAAGGAGAACACACTGCACGTGTTTTCTCAGGAGGTACTTTATATTCCACAAAACATTGACTTAGCATATCCTAACACATACAACCTAGTAAAATCCAGCCCATGTTGTCCCAAGATGTTGTGAAAAGCAATTAAGTAAGAAGAAGAAAGAAGCAGAAAGAATAAGAAAGAAGAAGAGGAGAAAGAGAGTGAAAAAGAGAAATATAGCTACCATCCCAGCTACAGGAGTCCAGAAGATGGAGGGTACAAACAGCACAGAGACCCGATATTACTGTTTTTGTGTGCTTTGTCTCCACTGTGTCCACACCCCCTGCCCCAAGGCAGGACATCCAGTATACCAGCCAATATGAGCCTAGGTCAGGGGCTCGAGTGTGTTGTGTAGGCAGTGCTCCCGGGCTGAGAATGACAGCTGCCCTTGGGTTGCCTGATGATGGTCACAAGGGTTGGGGTGTGGAATAGGGCATTCATGAAATTCAACCTGTCCCTTCTCCCCCCCACACACACATTAGGTTGGTGAGACCTAATAATTATTATATTAATCTGGCGTCTCACACATATCCTCTACTGAGAGGCTAGTTCCTTTTATTTGTTGTTTTCTGACTTAGAGGGTCCCATAAGCAACTGGCTTTGCTGGTTAAATTAACCCAGGCTAATCTCAGAATTTCACTGTGTCTAGAGCCAGTTAGCACAATTTCATGGATTACTTTTGTTACAGAGGTGTGAAAGAGTGATGATTTCCTTCTTTCCTACTCATACCTAAAATATCAGAGCAGGTGTGCTGGTTTTGGCTCGGGTAGAGTTAATTTCCTTCACAGTGACTGGTGTGAGGCTGTGTTTTTGATTTGTGCTCAACACCACGGTAATAATATAGAGATGATTTCGTTATTGCTGAGTAGTGCTAACACAGAGACAAGGTCTTTTTGCTTTTCCTACTGCCATGCTGGTGAGGAGACTGGGGGTGCATGGAAAGTTGGAAGGAGACATAGCTAGGACAGGTGAACCCAACTTAAAAAGGATTATTCCATATATGACATCATGCTCAGAATATGAAGTGGCAGGAAGAAGGAGGAAGTGGGTGGGACATTTGGAGTGATGGCATTTGTTTTCTTAAGTCACCATTATGTGTGATGGGACCCTGCTGTTCTGGAGATGGCTCAACACCTGCCTGCCCATGGGAAGCAGTGAATTTATTCCTTGTTTTGCTTTGCTTGTGTGTGCAGCTTTTGCTTTTCTTATTAAAATGCCTTTATATAAATCCATGAGTCTTTTACCATTTGCCCTTCTGATTCTCTCTCTGATCCCAGCGGTGGAGGAGTGGGTGAGCAGCTGCATGGGGCTTGGTTGCTGGCTGGGGTTAAACCATGACATCAGGGCATGTTATCCAGAGGTATGTGACACACTGCCCCTTAACAATTATCTGTGCATTCTTTGTCTTGCTAGTACATATGTGCATGACCTAATGACACAGAACTGGGTAGTGCAGTCAAGGTCTCATCTGATATCGTTTTGGGAATGCTTCACCCTGTGACATTTTAAATACTAACTCAGTCTCTCACATTTGTATACACACAATTTTTTAATAATTGAAGAGAATATACATATTTTTTCAATAGCTTCATCTGTTTTCAATATATTTTTGTGACATAATTTATGAGATTTTAAAGTACTATGTACCATGTACTATGTGTCATTGCTTATATGATTAAATACTTAATTATCCTACAAGGCATCAATAGCTTCAACAATTTAATGGAGTTGCATCAAAATATATGTTTGAACAACTATTTTTGAGATAAATATCTCTTTGACATAGACATTTATCTTTCTTCCAAATTAAACCAATATAGTATTCATTTTACCTTGACATTAAAATACATAAAAGTATCCAGCCAGTATCATCCCAGTTTCACTTTGAAGTTAGTTGGGATTCTTTTTTTTCCTTTTTTTTAATCCCAGTAATTCAACATGCAAAGCCCACACTGTCCCCACTCACAAAAAGGACTGTTAAGAACTGCCACTTGAATATGTGACTTATGTGATATTCTCCTGTTTTACATTTAAACAATAGAAAATTTTAAAACATCTCCTGCATGCTTTCATCAATACAAGTTACAGAGGTTCCCTGAAGTTTGTTCTATTGGGTTGTGAATATTTGCTCTATTTTTTTCTGTTGTTCTGTAGTTATCATAAACCCCCCACCCCTCCAGTTATTTGCTTTTCCTCTCCTGTTTTCAGATTCTTACTGTAAAAAGGACAATCCTCCGTGAAGTATTGATATTGTTAAAATAGTTACTTTCCTGGGCTGCAATATTTTATTAGAAAACAAATGTATGACCAATTTATGCAACTGAAGAAACACAAGAGTCAGCAACTGGGTCCTGATAGCTGTAGCACAGCAAACTAAACACTTGAGTACTTAAATAGTTATGTGGGATGTACTATATCTCATTGCTTTAATGTGGGGAGGTTAGTTTTCACAAGGGAAAGAAAAGTTCTCTTATATTTAATAATATGGATTAGTAAAGAGCAATCACTTCCAAAAGGATTTGGTTGGAAATTCCCAAGGTTGCTAGTTAAGAACCAAGTAGAATGAATCTCTTCGACATTCTTTCCTTTAACTGAAAATTTCAACTTCTTGAAAATTACACTAAGCTGTAATTTCATGATTGTTTGCAGTTGAGATATTCATTTGGATTCAGTGAACTGTGTTTCTACACCTATCATGTGACTGAATATCAACTTCAAATATTTAACCATGGACAAATAATCTACTTTTCAATGCAACTAATATTTCAGAGGAAAACTATGGACCACTTACAAATTGCTATCTCATTTTAATTACATGGCATTATAACACAAAATTCTTTCATTTTCTGTGGTATCCAAATGGTTTGAGTTCATGTATAGTTTATAATATGATGGTTTTTTTGCATAAATTCTGTATTATACCCAATTAAATAGATTTAACTGTCTTTCTCCTTTCACTCAATGAGGACTCTATTAATTTCTTTTAAGTTTAAAACATATTGTCTTTGCACATTCTGCAGACACATTTTTGTTTCGACTGTTGTGCTGTTGCCATGACAACCATAATATTAATGTCCAACATGTGCCTCAAGATGGCTGACAACACTGACTCCATGAGGTTGTAGACGGCTATTTAGTCCGGTAAAACTTTACAAATACAGAAGTTTTGTCATGTACTATACAGAGTATATTACACTGCACTGGGCCCAGTCCTCAGATTCCACTTACCTCCTCACCATTAAATGAGCAGGGGTGAAAAATCTGAGAACCAGCCACCACGAGCTGGCAGCTTTCAGAGTGAAAGGCAAGGTGCCTGTATGTGAAACACCTGTGTGCCACCAGAGAGAAGGATCAGTCAGAGTCCAGGGATTGCTGTACCTCCTGGCACAGTCCTAGTCTACCTTAACGCTTTCTAGTTGGCAGGAACTGAGCCTGCTACTTCAGCCCTTACTTTGCCATCCAAGACTGAGACTGTGCGTTGTTCAGCTGCGTGAGTTATTCACATTACAATGTATTCATGGGTGTGATTGTTCCCACATCCTCTAGAGAGAGAACCTTTAGACATGGTTCGATGCTTGATGGACCCTGTCTATACTTGCAGGATTTACAGGTTGTATCAAGCAGCCACCCTGGCTAGAGGATGAGTGGAAAATGCTATACATCACTGAGACTTGTTGCTTTACTCTTTTCAAATCAAAATAACAGTGGTTTTGGTTTTCATTTTATTTTTCTGCAGGAATCTCAAGCAGAATTTTACTCCACTACATTTCTACTAGCCTACTGTCTCCATACAATGAAAAATAGTGTTCCACTAAAAAAAAAAAAAATTCTGCGTCTGGAGCTTCATCTTCATACCAAGACTGAGAATTAATATATTCCCTCTCTTCCAGTTCCTCTGATTTTGCACCTCTGTTTCACATGAATAGTCAACATTATTGGTAGCAGGTTCAATTAAACAGCCTTCATTTTACTTCCTCACTGCCTTAGGCAGTAGGTCTCCGCAATATTTCTCAGTTCTGAATAATAACATTTCAATGATGACATCTCAGATAGAACAGAGGGAGCTACAAGGCAACAACCAGAGTTAATTTTTTCAGTAGCAATCATCAATTGTTCTTTAAAAAAACCCAAAAAAACCTGCCAAGTCACATTAACAAAGTGATCATATATTTGTTAACTATGATTGATTTCCAGGAATATAATGCATTAGAAATAATTATTTTTAATCCTTCACAAGATAATATCAAAATAACTAATATCAAAATAATATCAAAAATAACTTATTATATCAAAATAACTTATTTTTAAATAGGAGATAATACTTTCCAGTTCTGAGTTACAGTGTTTCCCTCATAATCCCATTTAACAGTTCAAATTGTCACCTTACAAATGCTGCATGTAGACATAGAACATAAAACATGTATTCAAAGCATAACATTTTGATTAAAAATGTTAAAACCTACAGAGTTATTACTGAGGGAGGAAGGCCTACACCTCTAATATCAGGCTTCGCTTTGATAAAGTGCCTACTTAGAACGTGTCCAGACACAGTGTTTATAAATGATATATGTAGAGTTTTAGCTTCTGTCAGTTGCAAACCAGGTGCTTCTGAAGTCTGCCCACAAAAAAGACTGCAATGTGAATGGACTCATGCACAATGGACTCTTCTTCATAGTGACCTTGTGTAAGGAATATTTCATCATCATTTGGACTGCCCATTAATTTTCAGGGCACTATTCCTACAGTGTATGACTTAGTTAATTACCTAATATGTTAAACTGACTGTTCCTACTCTAGTACTATCTCAAAAGTTAGCTCATGTACATCTTGCCTGTCTTCACTGCCTCCATGTTCAGGGCTTTTCCATCAAAATATTCATGAAGTTTACAGCAGTATTCCATCAACCATACCACAAAGCAGATTTAAAAAATAGATTGGATTCTCTCCCACGCTCTATATGGCACTAACACATTTTCTTAATGTACATCAGCTCCTTTGACATAAAAAAACCCCAAACCACCAGAAGAAACAGAAAAACTAACAACCCAAAAATCTGTAACAGTCAATCCCTCTGTGGTGGATCTGGCTGAGCCAGAATTTGTTTCCCCATAGGAGCTGTCACAGTGCTGTGCTCTGCATTAGTGTTGATAACATACCCATGTTTTGGCTACCACTGCGCACAGCACTGTTCAGTCAAGGGCAAGATCCTGGGAGGGGACACAAATAGGCCAGCTGACCTGCACTGACCAAGGGGATATTCCATACCATCTGACATCAACCCAGATATAAAAGCTGGGGCAAGAAGCAGGAAGGGCAGGCACTCATTGTCTCCGATGGCTGCCTGCTAACATCTGACACGTGTAGGGGCCCTGCTTCCCAGAGACGTGGCCCACCATTGCTGCGCATGGGAAGTAGAGATTAGTTGCTGCTTCTGCTTTGTGTGCACCCTGCTTTTGCTTTTGCCTTTTGTATAAACTGCCTTATCGCAACCCACGATTTGTGCTGGTATTTTTTTGTTTCCGCCTTATTCTCTCCCCTGTCTGGCTGGGAAGGGGAGTGATGGAGCAGCTGGGTGGGCACCTGGCATTCAGACAAGGTGAACCCACCACAAGACCCAATCATATAGTATGGACCAATTACTTCCGACCACCCCATTGCCACACCATCTGCTTGTAACACAGACCATCTGATGAGGTGCAACATTCATTCTGCTAAATCAGAGCCACTTCTCAGCTGTTCTAGGCTGTTCTTCACCTGCCTCCACTGTATTCTCACACACAGACTTTCTGGATGAGCCCTGGGAACCCTCCACCCACACTTACCTGAACAGTTTCTAGATTCCACTGTTTCAAGCTGTCTGTACTGTATACTTGCAGCTTATAGATGCTGAGTCAGATTTTGCTTGCATCTCTATATTAAGAATCTGAAATGCTGTTCTCCTCTATTTATATGATAGAGACAGGCATTCTTATACAATGTTTGCTTTCCTCTCATTGTGATACAAGGGCTTTAGGAAAATTCTGCCTCTTCCCGGTTTACCACATTGAGCTCTACTGCATGTGTCTGCTACTCAATACATTCAATCCCAATATACCAAATCACAACACCCAAATGTCCTCCATTTAAATGATAGAAACTATATACCTCAATGTATATTCTAGGCAAAGAAAACCATAACAATGGGAGTTTTCCATGCCTATACTTCAAGGGATGTCATGAATTTAGGGAAAAGACAGGAAGGAAGCAGAAAGGACTCAAGTATGAACTGCCCTTAAGTACATGCAGAGACAGTGATGATTAAACTAGCACTTTGGTTTTGTTTCCCAGTTGTGCTAGTTTTATTCTGGTAAGTCATGACATCTGTGTCTCTCTGAAACAGTTATAGAAATTATGTTCTGCATCAAAGATTAACCCAGAAAGAAGATCTGTGGGGGAAAAATACTATTGTAACCATACCAATGTATTTATAGCTCCCTCTCATGGTGCTTATTCTAAAATAAGATCTTCAGGAAGAATTAGATCAATGTAACTGTATCAGTAAAAACAATGCCAGTAAATTTTCCATGCAGAGAAACTCTAAAGAATTCATATTGAACTAGAAATGCGTAAGAGTTGTGATATTCATGTGACCTTGGATTCTTGAGAAAATGCAACCACAGATCATGAGTGCAACCACAGTGTACCTTTTTTGGTCCGGCTGTACTGTTTAGTTTGTTAATCCATAGCAGAAGATTTTCTCAGAGACATTTTTATGCAGCATGACCCTTAATTGTGGCTTAAAAACAAAAAGCAAGCACAAGCTTTTTCCAAATCAGATTTTTTTTGTTGTTGTTGTTATCTGAGTTATTCAAAGCAAAATTTCTTAAGGTTGTTTGGAATGGGTAAGGGAGATAGAGAAAGAAAAATTAGAATAGGAGGGAAAAAGCAGTGATAGTTTTACAACTACATTTGCAAGTTGAAAGATATGTGCATAATGACATTTAAGTTGCTTCAGCACCAATATCTTACAGCATAAAAATAAATGCAAGCTTTTTGAGGAGAAAGAGTTGAACCTTAAGTGGTCATGAAAGCTCTATTCTGAAGTCTCATATCTTGCAAATATTTATTTGGGTTCCCATGTGCAACATGTGTACTTATCACAAACATGCTTACAAATAAATTTAATTCAGCCAAATGTTCATCAATAAGCATACAAAAGAGGTCATGAATAGGAATGAAATTATGTAGTAGAATCTATTTATAACTACCAGACAGCTTTAGCTGCAATATACTTAGTAATTAAATGGATGTTTACTCCTATTATCTATAATCAGACAGCAGGCTATGGAGAGAAATCTAGATAATGATGGTCCTCATCCTGCAACCCCTACTGATACTGACTTCAAATGGAAGCAGTCAAAGAGAGCTCCAATATATATTGTCTCTAAGTACAAAATAAATTTTGAGGGAAAAAGTAAGATTCCAAAGAAAATAATGGTTCTAAATGGTATACTGTGAAATATTTATGCAACTCTACATTGATTAATAGTAGAAGAAAGAAAGAATTCCATATTTGCAGCTCAACATAGTCATATACATCACTGAGAGAAAAAAGAGGCCATTTAGGTACTTAACATATGAGTTCAAAATGCCTACATTTGATAACAAGGAAGTAAAACTCAAAGCTTCTGGTGATGAAGTATAAGGAACAAGGCTTTCTTGAACTAACATCAAGATGTTTAAGCTCTGTACAGCTGTTTCACAATAGTAGCATTCGCAGGAAATCACAACAGGAAAAGGAATGAAATTTTTTCAGATTAAAGAGGACTGTGAGATACGAGTTCAGAGATGACAGTGCTGATTGAGTAAACCCAGCTGCTGCCTTACAGATTACTCATCTATAGAACTTTCTCAATATGGTGTCAGATTGTCAAGTTAAAACTCCAATTAACTATTTTCTTTTCCAGTAGACACATAGTTGGAGATAAGAATAAAATCTGTGCGCTGTGACATTTGAATTAAACATTAAGATTAGACAACTATTCTGTAGCCAAAGTATTTTCCATCATTAGGAAATTCCATACAGAAATTAGGGAGTTCCCCCACAAAAAAAAGGTGGTAGGATCAATAGCCCAACTGAAGTCCATCTACACTGATGCATGAAGTGCGGGCAACAAACAGGAGGGGTTGGAAACCATTGTGCAGCAGGAAAACTACGACATACTTGCCATCATGGAAATATGATGGGATGACATGCATAGGGTTGAGTGTTTATGGGTAAGAATCAGAGGGAAGGCCAATAAGACAGATATCCTGGTAGGAGTCTGTTATAGACCACCCAGCCATGATGAAAAGACAGATGAAATATTCTATAAGCAGTTAGGAGAAGTCTCACCATGGGGGACTACAATTTATGAGATGTCTGCTGGAGCTACAATGCAGCAGAGAGGAAACAGTTTAAGAGGTTCTTGGACCGTGTGGAAGACAACTTCCTGACACAGCTGGTGAGTAAGGCAGCTAGGGAAGGTTCCCACTGGACCTTTTGTTTGTGAACTGAGAAAGACTGGTGGGTGACGTGATGGCTAGAGGCTGCCTTGGGCATTGCGATCATGAAATGATAGTTTTTGATTCTCAGAGAAGTAGGGAAGGGATCAGCAGAACTGCCAACTTGGATTTATAGAAGGCAGACTTTGACCTGTAGAAGACTGGTTGAGAGAGTCCCTTGGGAGGCAGTTGTGAAGGACAAAGGAGTCCAGTAAGGCTGGAAATTCTTCGTGGATGGGATATGAAAAGAACATGAACAGCACATCCTCATGTACTGAAAGATGAACCAATGGTGACGAAGACCATCCTGCCTGAACAGAAAGATTTGGTTGGAACTCAGAAAAAATAGGATAACTTTGGAAGAATGGGAAGGCAACTCAGGAGGACCTCAAAGATGTCATTAGTCTATGCAGGGAGAAAACTAGAAGGCTGAGAACCCAACAAGAAATTAATCTGGTTACTGCTGTAAAAAAACAGTAAAATTGTTTCTGTAAAAACACAAGTGACAAAAGGAGGACTAAGGAAAATCTGTATCCTTTACTGGATGCAGGGGGAAATATAGTGACAAAAGATGAGGAAAGGGTGGGGTCCTTAATGCCTTCTTTGCCTCAGTCTTTTATAGCAGAACCAGTTGTTCTCTAGAGGCCCAGCCTCCTGAGCTGGAAAAGAGAGAGAATTAGGAAGGCTCTGAAGAGTGATCTGAACTGGATACATCCACAAGCCAAGGCCTGTTGTATGAGGTTGCACAAGGCCCAGAGCTGGGTCCTGGACTTGGGCCACAACAACCCAATGCAGTGCTATAGGCTTGGGGCAGAGTGGCTGGAATGTGGCCCAGCAGAGAAGAACCTGGGGATGCTGGTCTAGGGATGGCTCAACATGAGCCAGCAGTGTGCCCAGGTGACTGAGAAGGCCAATGATGTCCTAGTTTGTATCAGCAATAGTGTGGCCAGCAGGGCAAGGGCAGTGATTGTCCCCTGTACTCAGCACTAGGGAGGCCACACCTTGAATCCTGTGTTTAATTTTGAGTCCCTCACTACAAGAAGGACATTGAGGTGCTGGAGCATGTCCAGGGAAGGGTAACAAAGCTGGTGAAGGGTCTGGAATACAAATCTTATGAGGAGTGGCAGAGGTTTCTGAGGTTGTTTAGCCTAAAGAAAAAGAAGGTCAAGGTCGGGACCGTATTGCTCTTTACAACTATATGAAAGAGGATTGTAGTGAGGTGGGGGTCAGTCTCTTCTCCCCACTAAAAAGCATTTAAACAATCGGGAATGGCCTCAAGTTGCTCCAGGGAAGGTTTAGTTTGGATGCCATGAAAAATTTCTTCTCCCAATGGGTTGTCCAGCACTGGAATAGGCTGCTTAGTGGAGTGGTGGAGTCACCATCCATGGAGAGACTTAAAATACACGTAGATGAGACACTGAGGGACATGGCTTAGTGGTGGTCTTGGTTGTGCTGGGTTAACGGTTTGACTTAGTGTTCTCAAAGGGCTTTTCCAGCCTAAAAAATTCTATCATTCTATGGTTTAGTACAGTAAATCAAGACCCAAACAGACAACTCCAAGCACCTGTAGTCACATATGAGAACTGAGATCTAGAAGTTCTTGTGTGATTGCAATTATCCCTTAATTAGGAAACTCACACAAACCGAAACTGTAAAACAAAGAATAATCCTCTTTTTTTTCAAAGCAACCCCAACACCAGCCCCAAATTCACAACTAAACACCATCACCACACCCACATCCATTCTTTTAAGCATTGTATACAGTAAAATAATTCAGATTATACAGGGGACATCAGAGAAGAGAATATTGCTGAAATAAAAGCAACCAATACTATTTTTCCTTAGCAGTAGGAATTACCCTTGAGGTTATACATGCAAAATGAGTGGGGTTTCACAGTCCTTTTCAGTTTCCTCCTGACTCTTGCAGGTGGGAGTAGAAGCTTGCACAAAGCCCTGCAGCTGAGTCTCTGCTGGTAAAGGCAGCAGCAGGTTAACAGGGCTGGCTGCCGAACCTATTGGGTAACGGGCATTTGAAACAGATCAGGAAAGGCAGAGGGGAAGGCAACCCTGGGTAATGAAGGTTTTAAAGGAATTGTTTAAGTTAAAGGCTAAACATCAGATAGTATAAATACTGAAACTACACATTTGATATGAGAATTTCCAAGGGCGTTTTGTGCTGGAATAGAAATTCGGTGGCAAAAATAGAAATACTTCAGCTCTATACTGAATAGTGAAAGAGACTTCAAAGTTTTCCTGTCACTCTTTGTTCACTCACTAAGGCAAAGATTCCATGCACCATCAGATTAATAAATAGGGATTTATTTCTGAGGACACTTTATTTTTAAATTTCATGTATTGACTCTCTTATATTTCAGTTTCACAGATCACAGAATGAACACTTCCAGTTTGCAAGCCTTCGTATCACTGAAACTATGCTCTTTCTTGTGTTAATGGGTCTTTAGATAAGTCTCTTGATACTAGTTTTGACATAATTTTATAATTTAAATATGCTCATTTAATTTGTACTATTACTGAGATATCAGTAAAATCACAAAATAAAGTGATGCTCCAGATGTCTAGCATTCTGCAGACACTAACACCTATATGAAAAGTATATATACCTTCTATCATATTAGATTCAACTTTTAGCTGCTAAATTATAACTACTTCTGTACTACATATCAGAATATATCAGAGATAATATTCTGTGAAAAGTGGCATTACAGAGGCAACTTAAGTAATATGTCTCATCTGTGCACCACTTGAAAGTCACAAAGGCTCCTTTCTCACAAAGTAATACAATTATTTTTCAAAACTTAGAAAACAGTTTTATTGTAGGACTAATGTGTGTACTTAAAATAGAGCTCTAGATGAAAAAGAAACAAAACCAAAAACCAAAACCACATGGCCACTGAGAAGCTGAAAGAAGTAAATTTATCTCACAAAATGAAACCAAGATGGAAAGGCAAATCATCCTAGTGTGCTTGTCTATAACTTATTGTATTCAAGAAGTGGATAAACACACATCCAAATTGCACAGAAATACATAAATATAAAAATGTTGATGTTTCAGGTGACAGATGGACACACATTAAGCAGACGGCATTATTTTTAAAATAGATGATGCATTTTTACCTGATAACTTCTTCAAGACAATAAATAAATAAACACTTGATTTCTGGGAGTTTTGAACTGAAGAGATAATTGAAACTTACATGTTGATGCATAATAGTGTCCTCTGTCTCTTTTACAGTTAAACTTGTTTTTGCACTTCTACAGATATACTTCATTGGCCACAAAAATGCACAATTTACCTGCCTTTGTTACTTAAGTACACATAGCAGCTTGACGTCTCTACTCAAATACAACTTGAAATGTCTGAATATTACTAAAGAAAAGGAGAAAAATCATAATTTCATGCTGAAATGGGACTTGCAAAGTATATTGAGAAGTCCAGCTGAGTTATAGTAGCACTACGGTACAATCCTATAGTACTTTTCACAAAGAATCTCTGGGTGCTCTTCAACTTAGCAGAATTCAAAACACCTTTAAGTAAAATTTTCTCAGCAGTTATATTTTGAAATAGCTTTCTGGAAGATGGTAGGACAAAGCCTTTTGAACATAAACATAGAATTTCTTCTGCAGAACCGCAATATTCACTAAAATATCTAACTCCAAGGTGTCCATGGGAGACTCCAAGCAATGAAATAATTGTTTCTTTTAACAACAGTTATTTATGAAGCTGAAGTTGTAGCAGATAAATATCTGTAAGGAAACAGCATAATTTTATAAAAAATCAATGAAAGATTAAAAAAAAAAAAAGAGTTCTAAGAAACACAGAGCACTGAATGTCAGCCTTGATCACCAAGGACAATATTGAGCTGGAAAAGATAGCACTGAAATGCAGTACGGCAAATCTGGATCGATATGACTGCTAAAGAACCCTGAGTTTTCTTGCTCTGCATTTATTTCCATTATCTGTCTGAATGTGAAGCTGAATAGCAAGTAAACCATTTTTATTTGAAAAGCTCTCACACCTCAAACAGCCTATGAGCAGTGCTCAGAATCTTTGAGGAGACATCACCAATCAGTTCCTTTCTTCATCCCACTAGTGCTTGTCTTTTCTTGCTCTTAGATCTTTGTACCTTCCAGCCACCTTCATCACAATTCTACCTTGGCATTGAGGAGAAATATTACCCTGCACTCTTTCAGTTAATATTATCACAGCATTGCCTCTCTTGAGAGTTGTTTCTTCCTGAGGAGGAAAAAGACAGGAAGACAGCGGTTTTCTCCAGAATTTTCAGTCCAACTGTTCCTATGTACAATCTCTGCTCTAGTAGTGCCTTGATAGCAGAGGATGGGAAGGTGAAGAACAATGCCTTTCTTAATTTTAAAGAAGACCAGAAGAAAGTCAGCTGCCAATTCAGACATTAACATTTCATAAAAAACACACAAGAAATTAAATCAGTAGCCTCATAAAAATAATAGTGTGGGAAGCAGGCGACATAGTTTGTTTGAGAGGAAAATACTGCCTCGGTTCCCACTGGAATTTTCTAGCAAAATAATGAATCATGTAAGGAAAGATGGTCAGCTTGACATTGCCTACCCAGATATAAAAATAAAGTATTATATCTGACTTCTTGTACAATAATGAAATGTATCAAAAATCATAAATAACTATAATAGCTTTTTATGTTGAAAAATTGAATAGTGCAAGTTTTAGAACATAATAAATTAAGATTTCTAAATTTTTCATCTCTCTCTATTCCTGTTTTGTTTCTATTTGGATGTGAAAAGAAAGGAAAACAAAGGTGTGAAGAAAAACACACTTGAGTTTCTCAACATTCAAGCTGAACACTAGAAAGAAACTGCTTAGATTTCATTATGATACAAATGGACTTTAGTTCTCAAAAAAAAGTCCTTTAATGCATGGACCAGCACATTACAATGGGACATTCCTAATTAAAAAAAAAAAAAAGAAAGAAAGCACAGAATATTTCGGAAGTTCAAATGTTACCTACTTGAGGTCATCTCTGACAACATAAGGAAACAAAGGGCACAGTTCCCGTTTTGCTTCCATTTCAAAGGTCAGAAAAATAAGACATCTTTGGCTAGCTGGGAAAATATGAAATAAAAGTTCACAGGATGTGCACAACACCTTTGGAGACCTCTGCAAATTGATGGCAAGCACTACTGTCCAACTCTAATTTCATAAAAGAATGAGTTACATTGTTTTGCAATAGATATCAAGTGTTACTCAATTAAAAAGAGCAAAGGTATACCATGCCCCTGGAAAGCACTGTAAAACAAACTCTAAAGAAAGACCTTTCTGTAAAATCAGCAATATGTTTAAAGGGAATTGTTCTAAAAATAAACAGGGGAGATTAGCTCTATTACAAAAAGCAGTGGAGTTATCAATAACATTAGAAACCGCAAAAATTTTAGAAAACTCAAATATTCTGTTAGAAAAAGTTAGATGAAAATGTACCGGGCTCTTGCAGAGTGATTTCTGACACAAATGTTGAATTTACAATTTATTTGTAAATTTAAGCTGGAAACCTCCTAGTAAGTAAAAGCAGATAAGGAAACAAGGATTTGATTAGGAGACATCATCTGACCTACTCAGAAATATTTGTCAAATACTGAAAAATAGATCTTTTTTTCCCTCATGATGAAGGAACAGAGAATGAACTGAGTCCAGCTTTTCATATTTTATGTATAACTTAAAGTAGCCAAAAGCATAGTTGTTAAGCTTTGAAAAATAAGTGTCTCTCATATTTAGAACCTTTGTAGGATACAAACTTCAATTTTTTGGAATTGCATCTGGAAAATAAAATTTCAAGAGACATCAAAGCCTTTATTGTGTTGTTTAAAGGAAAGCTTTACAGCAAATTTACCTCTGTTACCAGAGGAGGTGCATACAGGTGTCCATAACAAAACAGTCTGTCTCAACTGTAATTTTTGAACCACTCATAGAAAAGTGGAGTAGTTGTTTATGATACAATGATCCAATGATCACTGAAGAATGCCAGTACTTATTTAATCAAAAGGAAAAACTTGTTAGTTGCAAGATACTTTTCAGTCTTGGCCTTCTAGTCGTTGTGGTTTAGCCACAGCTGTCAACAAAAACCCCACAGCCACTCACTCATTCCTTCACTTCTTCTCTTCTCCCCTCCCCTCACTCCTTCCCCAGAGGGATAGGAAGAAGAAACAAAAAGTCAAAACCTATGGGTTGAGATAAGAGCTGCTTAATGGTCGAAATTTTTTAAAAAGTAGTAATAATAACAATGTAATAAGAATCATGATGCTGCTGATGATGATGGAAAGGGAGATAACAAAAAGAGGCACGAGTAAAACTCAAGATGACTGATGCACAATACTATTGCTTACCACCTGCTAACTGATGCTCAGCCCGTTCCTGAGAAGCAAATGGCCCCTTCCAGCCAACACCCTCCAGTCTGTATACTGGGCATGACGTTCTATGGTTTGGAATATCCCTTTTCATAGAATCATAGAATAATAGAATTTATTGGGTTGGAAAAGACCTCAGAGATCATCAAGTCCAACCCTTGGTCCAACTCCAGTCAGTTTACTAGATCATGGCACTCAGTGCCACGTCCAATCTCAGTTTTAAAACCTCCAGGGACGGTGAATCTACCACCTCTCTGGGTGGGCCATTCCAATGCCTGATTACTCTCTCTGTAAAGAATTTTTTTCTAATATCCAACTTAAATTTCCCCTGGCAGAGCTTAAGGCCGTGCCCCCTTGTCCTATTGCTGACTGCCTGGGAGAAGAGACCAACCCCCACCTGGCCATAACCTCCCTTCAGGGAGTTATAGGGTGATGTCACCTTTTGCCTGTTCAGGTCAGCTGTCCTGGCCATGTTCCCTCTCAGCTCTTCTGCGCCTGCTCACTGGCAGAGCACAGGGTAAGCACTGCTTAGCGACAGCTAAAACAGCAGTGTGTTATTAACATTGTCATCATCCTATATCCAAAACACAGCACTGAACCAGCTGCTAGGAGGAAAATTGACTTTCCCAGCTAAACCCAGACTTCTGTCTTTCAAGCAGTGAGAAGTCAAAGGCTGTAGCGCCTCCAAAGGCGTCTTCATAAAAGTTTCAGTGCTAGGGGGTCTGATTAAAATGAGCTACAGTTTGGAAAGGATTGCTTGTTCATTTTCAGAGAAAACCAAATAAACCCTATTTTTAAGAGATCAGCATAATCATAAACACTTCTGGAGTGGGATACATGATATTTCCTAATGAACTAAGTACTGCTGAAAAACTGTCTAACTAGGGTGCTCAAAAACTTGCTACTAGTTATAACACTTTTCATTATTTACCAGGATTATAGATGTTATAACATACAAGCCATAGGAAATACAATCCCAAATCTGAAGAGCCTTGAAGCAAGCCACTTTGCTGCAAGAAAGTAATAAATTAATATAAATATATATATTAAAAGTATATACAAATATATAAATATACACACACATATATATTTAGCAGAGAGGTCCACATGTTCCTAGTGTGGTTTGGTTTTTTTCCTACTTGCTGTATGTATATTATATACCCCGAGGCTTCCAATACATAGTGTGTAAATACTCTGAAAAATAGTTTCTGCCTTCAACAATTTAATAAGCAAAATATTATTTTCTGCAGTTTCTCAACATTCTTCAGTGTGAGGCTAAATATGACAGACTATTTTGTATGGGACTAAACTATGTGGACGCTAACCTCCTTTTCATTTCATGTGACAAAGTTGACAGCATGCTGCAGAAATAAGGTGATGCACAAGTAAATATGCATAAAAATCCAGTAGCTGGAAGATACAAGGCATGCCCCATCAGCAAGTTTCTGCTGAGATAGGAGAGCATCTTTATGTGTCCACTTCCCATTTGCTCACTGCCTTCTACGAGTCTGAGTTAGAGCTTATCACGGTGGTGGGTGGGGGGGGAATAAATAAAAAAAGTTCAGTTTTACCCAAGTTTATTGTTGTTAAAGATGTGCACTGTGACACTCAGCTTTTCTGACTTAAGGGAAATAGGAAAATATTCCTTCCATCTAGTACCACATTCCCATACTATCTCATTCCTAAACACTTTAAGAAATAAAAACCGAGCATGAAATGTAAATATAAAAATGAAGAATCCTCAAGAAAGGACACTTTTGTTTTAGAGTAAGTGTTTCAAATTTTGTTGTCTAGTCAATAATTTTAAGGACAGAGAATCCTAGATATCACATCTTCAAAAGAAATCATTATAAGTCAGTCTATAACCATATTTTGTCAACTTGAACAGAGAGCAACTGTAGGGAAAACAATAATTTCTGATATTAGATATGTGATACACCGCAAGAGTGGAAAGCCATGACTACACAAGTTAATTTTCATATTCATACACTAAATGAGCTTGTATTTGATACAAAAGAACACAGTTTTCAGTCTGCGAAATCTGCAGCTTCATACAGTTGGAAGAAGCAGGAGGAAAACTGGGGAGAGCAGTGATGATCCATTCCTAAAATTCCTTAAAGTGTATATCTAGGTAATCCTATGGTACCCATGCCACTAGATGACAGAGAGCAGGGAGCTGAATGGACAGCATGAGGACAATGTTTCCTGCAGTTCCTATGGTCTTAAACATAAGAAAATGTGTAGACAAAGAAAGCTTGTTCCAGCAGTTACCACTGGTAGTCAAAAGAATTCAATTTTATGATTTTCTTTAATGTTAGCCTATTTTACATGGGGGATACAAAGTGGGAAAGAACCAAAGGAGAATGGAGGAAGGAAGGAAGGAAGAAAACCTTGGGGTCTGGTAAAATTCAGTAGGAAAAACTGATTTTGTGACTACAGTTCAATATTAGTTACACTGAAAAATTGGAACAGAAGTTAAAAAAAAAAAAATCCACTGAAATTGTTAAAGTTTAAACACTTTGACAATTCAGGAATTGCCTTTTCTGTTCTCCCTGTTAGATTTGTGAGTATCTATTACTCTACTGGCATTATCAGCTGGTCAAGGGAGAGGATTGTCCTGCTCTGCTCTGCACTGGTGCAGCCTCACCTTGAATATTGTGTGCAGTTTTGGGCACTGCAATATAAGAAGGACATGAAGCTATTAGAGAGCATGCAAAGGAGGGCAATGAAGATGATGAAGGGCCTTGAGGGGAAGACATACGAGGAGCTGCTGAGGTCACTTGGTCTGTTTAGCCTGGAGAAGAGGAGACTGAGGGGAGACCTCATNCTTGAATATTGTGTGCAGTTTTGGGCACTGCAATATAAGAAGGACATGAAGCTATTAGAGAGCATGCAAAGGAGGGCAATGAAGATGATGAAGGGCCTTGAGGGGAAGACATACGAGGAGCTGCTGAGGTCACTTGGTCTGTTTAGCCTGGAGAAGAGGAGACTGAGGGGAGACCTCATTGCAGTTACAACTTCCTCGTGACGGGGAGAGGAGGAGCGGGCACTGATCTCTGCTCTGTGGTGACCAGTGACAGGACCCGAGGGAATGGCCTGAAGTTGAGTCAGGGAAGGTTTAGTTTGGATATTAGAAAGAGGTCCTTCATCCAGAGGTTCCCCAGGGAAGTGGCCATAGCATCAAGACTGACAGGGTTCAAGAAGCATTTAGACAATACTCTCAGGCACGTGGTGTGACCTGGGGATGATCCTACAAAGGGCCAGGAGGTGAACTCAGTGATCCTTGTGGATCCCTTCCAACTCAGCATGTTCTGTGATTCTGTCTCAAAATTATCATGCTGATCAAAATCAAAATTCAGAATTGAAAATTGTCTAAGGAACTCTACTAATGTGAAGGAAGCCTGATGAGTTTGCACTTATTAGCTTGGACCAGCAATCCCAGCACATTAAAGTCACATTTTATGTAATATGTTTTATGAGTTAACTCTACTTCACAGGTGTTATTTTACTCATTTCCTTGGCATTATTTGCATAGTCTGAAAAACGTTACAGTATAATGATGTATTTTCTATTAAATCATTGTGTAATAAAATTAAAAGTTGCATTTGTTCATCACTTATCTGAATATGTGTACAACTAATACTTCTGTTATCCAAAAGAAACATTAAGCGATAAGGTAAATCTTCTAAACACACATTTTCAAGATAATACAAACAAAACATCTACTATGAGGAATGTCCTCATAGTAAATTTTGAAAAAACCATTGAAATAATGTTCAGCAAACTCTTGAATCAATTAGAAGAGGGATGGACCTTTCTTTCTTGGGACATGCAGACACACATGTTCCTTTTATCCACATGAAAATAATATTTACACTGTTTTAAGCAGAACAATATCTTCTCTTGTCAAAGTGAAAAAAAAAAAGAAAAACATGAAAAAATACTCACGTCAGTATTTATGGTCAGATTTTTTCCTCCATAACATTAAAAGACAATCTATAAAATTTTCTTGTAAAAATAGTTATATTCTTTCCTTTGCTGTTAGAGGTTTAAATTTTTACATGCATTTAATTGTCAATGCCAAAAATATCCTTGAGATCAAGTATGCTGAATAGTCTCTTACCAAACTGATTTGAAATTGAGGTATTTTCTTCATTCAGGTTAAAATTACATGACTATTTCTTTGGATTAAAAATAAGCTTGCAGAGGCAATGTTTGGAAACTGAACAGTTACAAAAAAAAATGTACAATTTCAGGATGTAGTTTATGGAAGGTGATGTCAGACTGAACTGAAAGGAACTTAATCTTAAATTCAAATTAAAGTGCATGGTTTATTACAGAATGTATATGTTTGAACAAACAATTTATAACATGTAGAGGCATTAGAGTTTGAATTTAATTTCAAAATAGTGTTCTAATCTAGTGTTCTAGTCTAATGGACTTTTCATAACCCATAAAACCCACCTTTGTTCATGTCAATCAACATAAGATTTAGTATCTGAACAGCCTCAGAAAAAGACCACAGTAGCTGAGCAAGGACTGATCATGGATCCTGTACCCTACAGCATAATGTGTCACAGTTTACAAAAAGTTGCTTCTAGCCTTGTGACCTCAATTATAAAGAATAAGAATCTTACTATTGTGAATTAAACTAACTTTATAGTCTGAATCTGTAACTTCAGTTTTGTTGTCTTGGTAACTATAAAAAACAGCCTTGTCTAAGTGCTCCATGCGTAGTGGCTATTGTTTATGTGAGTGTATGGAAGTGGCTCATTTCCTACCGTTTGTCCTTCTTACAATGATTGGTGCTACCTGAATTTTAATGTTCATCCAAAACTTTTATTTTCATGAATATTTTGCACACACTTAAGAGATTTTATCAGAAAAACTTCACAAATGTACTTAGTTCAGTTGAAGGCATTCAAAACAGATGGTATTCAACAGAATACGTATTTCAAAGCTGTCACTAAATGACTAATCCTATAGCCTCCATATTTCACTAGACACATCATTTATGCAATTTTGATTTTATTTCTGAATTGTGATAGCTCAGTTAAAGATGAATGAAGTTGATCCAGGATGAATCCAGATATGAGTTAGCAAGAAATAAATTTATGTCATCAGAAATCAGTTGATTTTTGTTCTGTATTTGACTTGTCATTGATTACTAAACCTGCTCTATTGAGTCCCATCGTCACCTATTACATACAGTATGGATTGACAAGACAGCTTCTTTCCGAGGTAATATTTAAGTCTAATGTTTTCTTAATGTTAGGGAAAAAAAAAAAAAGTTCACTTTTCCAACATTATTCAATGAAGAATCTTACAACATCTTTGTAAAAATCATTAATCTGAAGAAGATGAGCTATAGTAGAGATTTCAGATATTCACATTGTACCACACATTTGTAAGTGTCTAAAGCTGGTCCTAAGCTACATATCCCTTTAAAAAGAGCTATATTTAGTCAATATTGGAGAAGAATATTTTTTATCTTAATTTGTTTGTTTCTTGAGGTATACCCCACATATGACATCAAGTGGTACTCTACACTGATGCTGGTCAAAACCATTTCTTCTTCCTTCAGAAAAAGAAAGCAGACGGTAGGAGGAATAGTATATGCAGTTAGTGTATTGTTTTTCAAATTAAGATTAAAGTTCTTTCTTGTCCTGAATCCTTCCTCTTTTAAAATAAATTTCCATTTGTCTTCCTGTAAAGTCTGTTATACCTGTATCTTACAACACTTCTTACTTATTCCATCATAAATTATTCGGTGTATTCGTTTGATAGAGACATGGGAGGGGAAGTAAATTGATACACCTGATACTGAATGATAGTTGGAGCAGCATCTAAGGTTCTGCACCACTGGTATAGAACTCTGATCAGTGCTAAGTGCCAATCAGCCCCTTACATCTCTTTGCTATAACAAATGCCAAAATGCTCAGTCTGAAGTTCTAGTACTGAAAATCAAAACTGGTTGCGGTCAGAGACTCTATCTATAGTGTGATGCTGGACATTGATACGTTTAAGATACACAAAGGAAATATATTTAAACTGATACATGAAATTTGTAAAACTCTTTACATCAAACTGCTAAATATATCATGATTTCTCTGGTTAAACTTGTCCTCTTGTGTTTCTTTGGTGAGTTTCATCAGTGGGATGCAGAAAAACCTGTGATGAGTTACACAGTAGAAAGTACTTAAGGAAATGGCACTGACAGATGCCATCATATCTGTTTTGGCATCCTTTGGAGTTAAGAGAAGTGATTTCATATGCTCAGGAATGAAGGAACTCTTAAGGGACAGTAGGTGGCCCTCACTCTTTCTCTAGAGAAGGTAGTTTTTCACAAATATTCAATAAGAGAATTGCTAAAATGCTTTTCTGGAATATCTGAAAAACTTAGATTTTTGCTGGCAAACACTGGAGTGGGGAACTTTAGATAAGACCGATATGGGATTTTAGAACTATCCATGAAGGTCTTTTAATTCACTGTACTTGTGTTCCAGAAAGACTGTGAAGTTTCTATAGAATATTTGGCCAGAATTCCCAAAAGGGCTTTGATTCACTAAATATGAAGTACAGTAAATATCCTGGAGCCAACTCCAAGGCATGAATAGCATTGAATCTAATACCTTAGTTATTAGGAGAATAGCTATTGTCCACATGAACAGCTGCACCAGGAACTATTTTAAATAATGCCTATATTCTGATGTCATGTAAAAAATAGTCTAATAACATCCAAATTATACTTAAAAATAATTTCCTCCAACATTTCATGAATAACAACATTTCATTTGAGTGATTCTAGTCAGAGCTGTAAATTAAACACATTTACTTCTGCATGTGAAAGCTTGAATCATTAAATCAATACTCTCATTTTATTTTTTCTTATGAGAGAAAAATTTTCTGAAAAAATAACAACTCTTTCATATTTCTGAATATGAAACACTAAAGACTACAATGAATAAGCAGTTGTATTCATTTTATCTCCCCGTTCCTTGGTAGATTCTAGATCTACCATTAATTGGTAAATTCTATAAAATACAATTAACTTCCAGAAAAAAAATAACTTTTGACTTTATAAGGCAAAAATCTAGTTCCAACTCACACTTTTCAAATGGTTAAGCCACTTGAACATTTCAGGTCTCAATAGACATTGCTTCTTTGAACAGGACCAAAACTGCGAATTTCTACTTCTCAAAATCTAGAAACTGTAAAGTTCTCAAAAAAAAAAAAAAATTACCTAAAATTCTGTTGGATTTTTTTGTTCAGTTGTATTTTTTTTCCTTTCAGTTATAAAGCAGGTTCTATGACTATAGCTATTATAAAATGGCAACACAGATAAACAAGCTTTTTATAGGGTTTTTTCTGGGGTTGATCATAGTCTCCACGTAGGGATGTTTAGAAAAATGAAATGTATGCAGCACTGAAATACAAGAAGTAGGAAAATCAGTCTACCGTGTGTGAGTAACACATTATTGAGAAAATATTTCTCTATCTTGCATCTGAATTTTGGGATGCCTGCTGTTTTTTTAAATACTTTTAAGAGGTGTGGAATCATTCGTACTAAATCAGTAAAGATTTTGGAGTATTTCACCTCCTGTGCAGGATTCTGGATAGCTAAAAACACCAGCCAGGTAGAACTGCTTTCTTTAGCAGTCAGATAGGCTCAGTCCATTCCAAAGAGCAAGGCTCAACAACAGCGTGGCAGGGGATCTTAAATTTTAAACATACATTGCTTACTCTCATTGAGATCAAAAATTTTGACCCTGGCCCTTCCCTGCAGGTACTGACTTTGGAAAACAGAGGACTGAGATTTTACTTTGCAAGTACTGGAGAAATGGGGTGAGCTCAGCAAAGGACTAGAATACCATTCAAAAGCTCTTCAGTACACTAGTCATCTCAGATATATCCCAGCCTATAGTCTGGCTACTTACTTTAATTTTCTTCCTACTGAAAACTTTACTACTTCTTCCGTGCTGATTTCTGAATTTAAGACTTCAGAAGAAGGAAGGGCTGTTTCTTTAGAAGAGTCATAAGAAATATGCATGTCTGTATGCTTGGTGATGAAGTGGCAGACAGAAGTGGTACATTAAAACCAGTATCAACAGAAAAAGATTACAAATTTTATAAAGTACAAAAAGAGTGAATGACAGGAAACCCACTCAGAGCTTCTGCTGTTTTCTGTATTTAGGTCTGGAATACTACAGTATCTCTGTACAATTGGGAAAAAAAAAAGTTTTCCATACAGCATTTTGCTGTTCAGTGGCATTGGAAAGGTCACAATATCCAAACAGGAAGCATCATGAAATTTATTTGCAGTGGCTTAATGAGAGCACACACCAGAGAAAACACTTGAGCAACAGCACCGGCAGCTGCCTCCTGAGAGAGAATTCTGCTAACAGAACAGTTGGCTTGGAAAGGGAGAAGGAGGAAAATAACTTCAGCGACCAGAAGCCAACAATCTCTCTCTTCCTCAGAATCAATCTCACTGAGTTACGGTAAGTTGTCATACTGGGAGTCACCACAGAAAATTAAATAACTTGAGCATCAACAGCAGAACTTTGGAAATTGCTCTTCAACAGAAATACTAAATCACAAGTACTTTGAAATATGGACAAATTTTCTCTCTGTGAACCATGGTCCCTATAGGCCTAAGCCAAAACAGTTGCATATCTTCAAAGTTATTGAAAAATTTAACTCTAACTACTAAGGTGTTATGGTTTCAATTGTAATCATAGAATCATACAATCATTTAAGTTGGAAAGGACCTTTAAGATCATAGATTCCACCAGTAAATTACAATTATTGTTAAGAATATGTTTTCACTAGAAATTGTTAGATCATTTCCTCTTTACACATTTTAAGTAAGATATTCCAACAAGTTAACTAAATAATAAAACTAGAAGTAAATTATTAACCAAATCAAGTATCTGGGGGAGAGAGGAATTTTACCTGTATTAAGACATAGGTAAGAAAGAAGTAGTGGATCAGTATCTGAAATCCACTAATGAGTATTGTATCTAGTGACAGGCCAATAACAGAAAATAGGTATGTGTATTTGTCCTGTTTTGTAGTATTCTATGTGTTTGTAATATACATGCTGTGGAATGCAAAACCATATTTTCCACTGTAACATCCTGGTGAGATACCAAGGACAAGGGAGTTTAACCTTCAGTAAGATCAGATGTCTACCAGCTGTTCATGAATGAGGATGGTCCTCACTCTAGAAAAAATATATAAATATCATTTAAAAAGTGAAACAATGCTTTTGTCTTTAGTTACATCTGTTATAAATACCAATAATTGCCAAGGCTACTTAGGATGTTATAAACAAAGATTTCATTGCATTTTACTTCACCCTGTCTCAAGGCAAAATGAGAAAACTAACTTAACAAAGTCTGTGACATAGCCAATCAACCAACTGAAACACTAAAATGGAACCAACTGTGCATTTTGGATCCCTAGCACATTGCCTACTATACCAAAAGAGAGACACAATGGGCCCTTGTTTGAGGTGTATAGCCCAGAAACTGTACCAGAGGAGGATGAATTTCCATCAGGCTCTAATACGTGCTTTGGGCTGCATGTTTGTATTCTGAAGCTCACAGAAAGTGTGCTACAGTGGGGGAAAAAAAAAAGAAATGATGAATTAATGCTCATATCTGAGAAAAGAAAAAACAAAACAGTGCTTACCAAACACATTTATTTTCTACGGCAAATCTTTATGGACAAGGATTCTGGACCTCTCAGGAAATTCTGAAAAACACTACACTGTGGATCTTCGCCTTGAAAAGAACACGTGGTCGTATTGGAATAAAATCAGGAATCTCACTTCTGTTAGTTCTAAGGGGACACTTGAAAAATTCCACTCTAATTTTTTCTGGCCAGAGGAAATAGAGTATTTTCATTTGGAGCTTTCATGTACTATCATCTCTTTTCACATACCTGAGTATTTTGAACCACAAGGAAAAATTGTGAAATAAGACATCACTACCACTGTGTATATCATAAGCATTTTCTGCTTATTTGACCCCTTTTAGATAGGTGGGAAACCCCCACATGGGCTTGGAAAATAATCTGAGATGTTTCTTAATTGCGGCCTGGATAAAGAGGAGGAGAAGAAGTAGTCCAGAGAGAGTGGCAAATTGTTAAATAAGACAATGTGCTCATAGGTAAACTAAAAGAGCAAGTGTAGTTTAATTAATCATCTTGTCTTATTAAAATACTAAATGCCTCTCTTAAGTGAATACTACACAGACATGAATAATTTTTTGTTACCCTAGATGTTGTTAACGTTCCATGGATAGTGCCAGTTTATGCCACTCATTCCCCCAGGATTAGATTTCATTATGTTTATCCATAGCAGTTAGTGAGTTACTATGCATGAAGATTAAATTATTCTAATGAGACAACTCATAAAACAAAGAAAAACGTCATGAGGGAACATGACAAAATTTGACTTCATGGTTATACTTTAATGCAGCACTTAGAGTAAACAAACCTAGATAAACACTGGCATCTTTCAGTAGCAGAGTACCTTCTACTTGCTATAATAGAAGAGGTTCAGGCCACTGTAAACCTTCTCAAAACTGACTAAAACTTAAATCAAAAAGGAAAGTTCATGAACATTGGAAGTAAGAACAGATGACACAAGAGGACTACAGAGGTGCTGTTTGTCACTGTAGAAAGAACATTTATGAGACGAAAGCTTGAGCTGAGTTCAACCTGGGCAGGGCTGTGAAGGCCCCCAAAAAAACAAACAAAAAAACCTTTTAAAAATAAATTAACAGCAAAAGGGGGATTTGAGGTAATATTGTTCTGGTACTTGATGAGATTAGTTCACTTATATATGGGGACAAAGATAAAACAGAAATGTCCAATGACTTCTTCAACTCTGTCTTCAAAATTGATGATGGGCCCTGGGATGCCCAGAGTCCTGTGTAGGACAACTGTGACTGTAGGAAAGATAAATTCCAAGCCAACTCTACAGTTCAAGACTTGCTGGTCCAGCTGGATATTGATAAGTCCATGGAGCCCAACAGGGATTCATTCCAGGGTACTTAAAGAGCTGACTGATATTAGCACCAGAACTCTCTCCATTATTTTTCAACGGTCTTGGAAATCTGGAAAGGTCCCAGTGGACTGTCAGCTAGAAAAGGTTCTGATTTTTAAGATGGGTAAGAAGGAAGACCCTAGCAGTTACAGGCATGTCAGTCTCACCCGTGCCTGGTAAAACTATGGAGGTTATTCTGGGACTTACTGAAAAATGCTTGAGAGACAATGCAGTCATTGATCATATCCAGAACATCTTCAGGAACAGAAAGTCCCATTTAACTCTATTAATTTTCTATTATTACAAGATTATGCATATAGTCAACCGAGAGAAGCCAGTAGATGTGGATTTTATTTCTTGTTTTAGAAAAGCCTTTGCTACAGTCAATCTTCCTGGACAGATAACCACATTATGTGATGGGTGACTCATGAGTTAGTCTCAAAGGTTCATAATAAATGGGGTTACATCAGGCTGGGTGGTCAGTCACCAGTGGGGTTCCATAGGGGTCAATTGTTCTTCAATGTTTTTATAAATTATCTGTATGCAGGAGTAGAGTGTACATTAAGTACGTTTGTTGATGATACTAAATTAGAAGGAGTTATGGAAGTTCAGATTGGGCATTAGGAAAAAAGTTCTTTACTGAGAGGGTGATCAGTCACCAGAACAGGCTCTCCAAAGAGAGCCAATAGCACCAAGCCTGACAGACTTCTCAAATATCTAGACAAAATTAGCCGTATGGTTTAGTTTGTTTAGTTTTAGGTAATTTTTCAAAGGAGCAGGATGGTGGACTCAATGATTCTTATGGATGCCTTCTATTTCCATGATTCCCCTGAAACAAATATAATAGACATATACAAAAAAATTTGGAAAAATAAAAATCAGAATGAAAGACTAGTACAGGTCTCAATAAACATTCTGAAGGAATAGACATTCTGGTATGAGAGTCATTTCCACAGTAAAGAAACTCTTACAGTGATGCTAGCAGTAGAACCATCTGCTCTGGGTAGCAGTTGACTATAGTTCAAACTTAAAAGCGTTTCCTCAATGCATGTGTGAAATGTTTGACTCATGCAATGATTTCTTTAGTCCCTGTGCATATGAAAGGCTCTCAATCATACCAGCCTGGATATTTACACAGGTACCAGGTCTTGTACAGACAATGGACAGTGACAGACTTGCTCTTGCTTGTTCAGTTTCCCCTGAAGCTCTCACTGACCCTTTTACAGTTTTCTGCATTTAGCTCTGACCAACTGAGGCAGTGTAAGCACCAAAATATTTCCACTGTTGCTTTCCCTCTCTTACCTTTTGCAGATACAGAAGATGGGGCTGCTTTATGTTTTATTCCTTTGTGGTTTACTTGTTATTTATGCAGTGCTTTCTTCTCAATAGGGAGTAACTCTGTTTATAGTAGCTAAAACTGTGACTCCAGGTAGTATTTTCTGGGTTTCTTTTTCTTTTTTTTTTTTNTCCAGGCATTTTTTTTTGGGTTTTTTTTTTTTTTTTTTTTTTTTTTTTTTTTTTTTTTTTTGCAGACGTTGTTTCATTTTCTTTATACTTATTTTCTCTATTTTCATGTTCATCTGCCTCTTTCCAGATTCATAATAGCATACATGCCCTGAAATAGCTAGTTTTTAAACTTACAGTATTCTTCTCCTAAACTGATTCAACTCTCTCTTGATAATGCCATCTTTTTTTTTTATTGATAGTTATTAATACACTGAATTCTCTTTTGCTTTTTTACCCATACTAGTTGACAGAAGTTTTGAAGGACAATTAATTTTCGCTTGTGATCTTTCTCATAGGTACTAAGCCATTTTTCTGTAACACCTTTTGATCTGTCATCTCAAAGACAAGTGCTACAGAACAGTCATATAAGCTGTTCAGCACACTGGAGTGGGACATTATACCCAACTCAGATTGCTACTGCTGTGGCATGACTAAGATTGCTTTTTTAATGGGCAGTAATGGTAAACTAATAACTCATTGTTATCAAAATGAAGAAATCTTCCTCACACTTCATCTTCCCCCTCACCTTGAAACATATTCTGCATATTTCTGGGCCTTCTGTAATCTGCTTTAACAGTACCTCACCAGGAAACAGTCAAAAATGTTTCCCCTACATAACAGTGAAAACCACAGAGACATTTACAGGACCAGGAACATCAAAACCTTTTTTCTTTTTACCTTCTACAGCCTAGAGCTGTGAAAGAAACCTCTGTATCAGCAGAAGTCATTGTCATATCAAGGGACACTACTATAGCATGGGAACAAAATCAGAACTATACAGGTAGGCATGCAGTCAGACTGGCCACCTTAATGGATCCAGACATGACAAGCTCGGTCTGTCCTTTCGTATACACAGCTGGGTACATTGTTTTTCCATGCTTCTATTCTATTACATGCTTATTTTTACAAATAAATTATCTCTAACAGTAAGAATATTTTTTCAAAGAAAAACAGTTTAGCCAATATTTTAGTCTGAACGTGCAACTTATGTCTGTGCATATGTGTCTATATACTAACACACACGAACATTCAGTTTCATGACACGGTGTCAGCAAACACTCCATTATGTTCTATTGCCAAGAAAATAGAACTGAGAATTTTTTTTTCATTACATTTAAGCAACTTCCTATTCTGTTCTCTGTGTATCTCATTCTATAAAGTTCAGGCACATCATGTGTTTTATACCAGTGGTTTTAATCTCAATCATTTTTCTACTGTGAACTTGTAAGATGAGAAAGCACTTGAAATCAAGAGGTCTGTTACCATATCAATCTGACAATAATGGCAAAAAAGGCAAGTGTTACATCTTGACAATTGTCAATGACATTAATAGATTTGAAAGTGGAATAACATGGTAACCACTGTGATCCTAAATGATTATATGATTAACTTCAGAGGTGAACTGATCTTCTAATAACATTTTCAATTTTTAGTTGTTTGTTGGGGTTTTTTTTCCGTAGTGTGAAGACAGATTTGGTTTCCCCACCTGAAGAGTATATGAAATATAAAAATCACTTATGTAATGTGAATTAAAGGATAACTTTCCAGATATCAGGTTAATTAGTACCTGTGCTTGTTAATGTTCAATTAGCTGATAATTTTTCCAGTCTGATTTTTCCGCTTTTACAGTCAATAAACACCTGGTATTAACTGGGACTTATTCCTACACTCAAGTAGTGCACCATGTTATTGAACAGTCTGTTGTTTCTTTTTGCTTTGAGTACTCAACAGTGGAGAGAAATGTTTCTTTCACAATATTTTTTTCACATATCACTCATAGAGGAAACTTAAAAATTGCTTGAAGTATTTTGGGAAATAATATGTTTATTGCAATAAAGGGAGATTATTCCACCTTATAAAATCCGACAGTTTAACAGTTCAGAAGTAAAAGGTTAAGGAGCAAAAGCTGAGAAAATGTCTTTACAGAAAGAAAATGTGAAAATGAGTCTGTCTACATGAAGTTCTAGTAGTGAAAAAGTAGCAATTACCAGCAAAAGCTTCCAATAAAATGGCAGGCTGGAATTAAACAGGATTTTATCTTCTATATACAAAGTGAGTATATATGAATGAAATTGTATTGAGCTTATAAGGGAATATGAGCACTGTGACATTAGCTTATGGTTAACATGAGAACAGGTAGTGTTAGAAATAAATGTGCAATAAAAATGTTTGACATCAAACATTAAGATTTACATTTCCCCATTTAATGATTTGAACAAAGCCTTCTGCTCCTCAAGAATGAACAAAAATCATAGCCGATCAATTTAACTTTTTTCTCTGAACATTCACAAATTTACAAATCACATATTACTATTAGAAACTGTGTTCAGAGTGTCATTAAACAAACACTGAACTTCAAGAATTTTCCCAATCATCTCTGTCATTCAAGTAAAGTGCTGGCTTTTCTTATCAATTATTATCTTTCGGTTCTTTCAGTCAAAAGTCTGCAAATACATAGCAAAGACATTTTTCTGATCTGACCTCTCAGTTCAGTTAATTGGCTATGCTATATTTTTTAGCATTTGATTCAAAAACAAGACGTTTTGTTTTATGATATGATATGATGATATGATATGATTAAAAGGCATAAAAATCCATATTTATGCATGTTGCATAATTACATATTCTTTTCTCTCTCAGTCTTTATAAATGTATGAAGAAGAGTAAACTACTACTCACTGTCTCCATAGAGATGCCATGACAATGTCAAAGAGAAAACATTTTTATTTCAGTGCCTAAAGGATTTGCCTCCTGAGCAAAACCACTCAATAAGGAAAGTGCCAGGAATAGAGAAGCCATTCATTAGAGTACGCAGCTCATTGTGACTACATTGGCTTGGCCTGTGCTAAGTGATTTAGCACAGTATTTAGAAATGTTGGAGAAATAGATTTTTTTTTAGATTTGTTTACTTTGCCAGATTCACGGCTTATTTAAGTTCACATTCTGATTTAAATGACACAAAAGAACCCTCTTTTTCTCTCAGTGTAGGAAAATTAATATTTTCGTTGGCCCTGGAACTAAACTTGGTTTAAAAGGAAAGATATTTTTTTGAGGAGACATTCTGTGTAATT
>VWZG01003631.1:0-19707 GCA_013396735.1 Grallaria varia
TTACTCGGGTATGACAGACATGGAAAACATATACTGTGTAAAATTACATTCTTAAAGAATTTAATTTACATTGAAATACACAGAAATTATGTCTGAATCAGGATAGAGCAAAATGCAATGAAGTCCAGTGTACTAATATTCAATGTACAGTCATACAATCATAATGACTGGAAAGGACCTCTAAGATCATCAAGTCCAACCTTCAACCAAATATTACCATGCCAGGCATGTGGGATTGGAGATTCCTTGTTCTGGAGACAAGAAGTGCTTCTTTCTGAGAAGTGCTACTGAAATGTTATAAAAGTATTTCCTTTTTACTTAATAATAGGTGGCTTCACAACCAAGACAAAACGCCTTCTCTGCAAAATCTGACTTGCAAGTCACAGAAGTTTAGGACTATAATAAGGCGTTCCATTTTATTCTGAATTTCTCCCTGTTGCCTGTTCTCCTCACTGCTCACACTATGCGCACACAAGAGTGCTCCTGGGGTGTCTCTGGAGCATCTGAAAGTCTCACTAAGATGAAAGCCTCTAAACAGTCCAGTGCCCACCTCACCCAGCCACATAGCTGGGTCCATCTGTCCCCTGTGCCAACTCCCCAGATCTCTAGCATGGCAGAAGTCTCCTAGGGAGCCGCACTGCGTTCAGCACAAGCTCTAGGCACCAGTCTCTCTAACGGGATGTGGCAAGGCAGTGTCATTGTGAGAGGATGCAACACTGTTGCACTATAGTCACACGAGAGGTGCAGAGCAGGAAATATTGCTTGTGCAGCATATAGCATGTATGTACCAAGGCAGGCCTACATGCTCATGGAGTAGTGAAGTTTGGACATGAAACAGCTGATCTTTAAAGGAAGCAGCACAGGCAGAAGCCATCCTGCTCCCAAGACAGAGGGTACAATGAGCCCTGAATACCCTAGAACACACTGCAAAGGCAGGCTAAATGTCTTACTTTCTCTTTGCCTTGTCTGTAGTCGGAGATTAAAGACAAAAGTAATATTCCAAGTAAGTGCTATGGTTATGTATATAAAGATAAATGTTAAGAACAGAGTCACTCTTTTTTTTCCCCCATGTAAAATTTTATTTAAATGAAAATGGTTCTATCTTCTTTGTTTATTTTGTTTTTCCCTTTTACTGATTCAAACCTTCTGGTGGGTTTTAGTATAATTAAAACATTTTCAAATTTTTTTGCATCTTAGAATCATAGTTGAACCTTCCTTTCTCAGCTGGGAAACAGCCAGTCTGTGTAACAGCAAGTTTATGAAAGAAATATTTTTTGAAGGTGTCTTTGCTCATAACTCTTGATGGATATTTCTATTGTGTGTTTCCTACTGTGTTCAGAGAAGAGCTCTTTAGGAATTCTTGGTAAGGAAGCAAAAACTCCATTACCACCTTTTCCTTACCAGAGCAACCTCAAGTTTCCTTTGCTAACCACTCAGGTCAAAGAGCACATCTACCTCCTAACTAAAAACTTTATTATTTTTTTCTCTTCTTCTTTTTTTTTGATACTTCTCAGAAATCCCATGTGGCAGTTCTGGCAGTGTGAAGTGTCAGGTTGGAAAATTGTGAACTTGCTCCCTGGTGAAATTAAAAAGCCAAGCTTCAGCTCTGTGAATTCTTGTATTTTCCAGTTTTAGAAAGGTATCAACCCTTACCTTGAGCTCTTTAGCTTTCCTACACTAGTGTCCCATGCTGTTGTCAGTCGAAAGGACACTTCAAAATAGTTCAGGGCTTAAAATTGAATGTATGTTTGAAACTGTTGCAACCCTGCAGGGAATGATCACTGTATTCACACTACATTACACCACCAAAAAAAAAAAAAAAAACAACCAACCAAACAAAAAAGTAAAGTCTAGCAACATAACACAAAAGACATTCTGTATATACGTAGTTGCTGTTTGTGTGTGATTCTTAAGACTGTAAATATCTGCAAGGAAATTAATACTGAATATATCTTCCCCATTGCCCTTAACCCCAGCTGAATGTAACTTTATCGGCTCTGACTGAGATCATCAAACTCCTCAGCAACGTCTCTTGCTTGTGGGATGACCCAGAGAGTCTCCCCACTGATTTCTGGTGCCAGATGAGCCCCTTCCCATGGGGCTGAACCACCACTGCTACAGCTCTGGGGCTTAGGCAGTGGCTTGTTTTTCTGACCAAAGGGTTGAGGATTTGTTGCCCACAACCAAGCCTCTGTGACCTTTCATGTTTATGAAGAAGAGTCATTAATCATCTGACAAAGCAGGATTCATTTCACATCTTCTCTTTATAGCTGGAAAGTAAAATGGATACTAGTAAAATGAATGTTACGTATAAATGTTTTAGAGTGCACTGGATATCATGTGGCTATATATAGAAAGTATGCATCTAAATCTGAACTAGTCACTCAGATTAGTCACTTCTTGCCTGAACACTGCAGAAAAATAGGAACTCCCTCCAAACCAAACTCCTCTGTAAGATAGCCAGCAGCCCATCTCTATGTCACCTAACAGAGTTGTGTTCTAAAGACAAGCGTATGAATCATTATTCCTCATCAGTATCATTTTGTCTATTTACAAACCCCTATTTTTTCATGTTATTATTTAGGGGAATGTTTTTTCGTTCCTTACTAGCAGGCTCCAAAGGAGAAGTCAAATTCATACAACATAGAAAGTTGGCAGAAATGACACAGTTGGCATATGCTGGAACTTGTCTGTTTTGTGAACTGTCCAGAGGTAAATAAATTAGGTGCCAGTGCCTCTTTCACCAATATTTCACTGCTGAATGACTCTGTTTATTGTACAAGAATACACCATTTTACACGGGAGTAACACAGTAGGGAATTGATTCAGGAATGAAAGATTTTTAAGAAAACTAATGGATGTATGACAGTAGCAATGTCTGTTAACTTTATTCCTTACCTTTTAATTAAAATTAAGAGACATATCAAAAGATGGGACACAAACCAATTTCTTTTATGGTTTATAATATACTTTTAAAATATATTATCTGGAAACTTAACCATTGATTTTGATGTTATTTTGTATATAAAAATATATTCAGTTTGCTGTGCTATTGAACAATATTGTTCTGTCTTCACTGACATCTGATAGCCTGTAGAGTCTGTATTTATTAAAAGAAAAAGTGAAATACAGACACTGAATAAAATGTCCTGATGGTGATGGGAAATTTTTAATGTTTTTATTAAGTCTTGTAATGCACTGAGTTTCTGAATAATAAGAACTCGCTTTCATTTAAATTTTTTCAGAGATTTTAAGATTTGGCCTTCAAGTCCACTAGAAGTCCAACAAATTATTTACTCTGCAGTCCTTTTTGAAACAAATTATTCCACTTCGTCTCACAAGTAACCTAGGGAAGAGCAGATGGACCAGCTTTGGGACGACTGAGGTGTTAGTGAACTGAAATTAGGGAAATGCACTGGGTAAACAAGTCTGTGAAAGTCAGAAAGCATTCTATCATAAAGTAAAAGGTCAAATTATTGTCTATCTGATAAATATATTATATCTATTAAATACCTAATATTCACAGAGGGTAAGTTTAATAGTCTTTTTATTTCCTCTCTTTTGATTTTATGCAGTAGCCATTGAAAAACTGAATAATGAATTCACCTTAAGTGTAAGTTCCATGCAGTACTGTGCAAATGACCAAAATATCAAGAGGTCTCTAAGCAGTTTGTTCCTGCATGTCTCCCACCATCTGTAGATGGCTAGTGACTGAAGGTCCCGGTATCTGTCCTGCAGTACTAATTGTGATAATTAGAGGTTCATGTTGATTTCAGTTTTAAAGGTGTTTCTTCAGCTGCATGGTTAATGTCACAGCTTTTTTTGACATAAACGGAAATTATACTGGCATCCAAGGTTCACTCCAGTGCACTTGGAATGGATTGAACTCAAACTCACCAAAAGTGAATATTCTAATAAAAACTGGTCAATTAGTTTTGCTCTGTAATAAGTGGGAGATCACCACTTGCCCAGAGTAATTTTGCCAGCTATTTTGGATAAACCAGCTTTCTAAGTTGTTGTTTTTTTTTGATTGGATGTCCTGTCCTTTGTCTCTGTTCTGCTGATCCCCAGCTGTTTTCTTCCACAAAACATGCTCATGTCCCTGGGGCAAAGGTGCTTTCTGAGTACACCAGATCTTTCATCTCCAAGAACTTTAATGATTCACCTCTGTTGTAGCATACAGTGTCAGTGATTATCAATCTGAACATACTTTTAATTTGTTAATATTGCTTTATCCGTACTCACACAAACAGTAGAATTCAGTAGCAAAAATATGTTTTTTCATGAACTATATCAGGTTCTATGCATCTTCCTACTTATAATAGTAGGTGGTGTCTGAATGAGTATGCTTCTACAGATTTCTGATGGGCTAAAGACATCTTGCTTCTTAGTCTATTTTCAGACAGACTGTCAGTCACGCTCCCAGGTTCTTCATTATGTCACTTGCAAAGCTCCATTAATTAGATTTTGGGTTTTTTTCAGCTTCCATTTCACTGCTTTAGCTTACACTTATCTCTTCCTGCCAGCTACAGAGGGAGCTGGATGACTGCTTCAAACTAGATATTTAGCTTCTAAGCAGCTAAACTTGGAAGAAGATACTTCACACTCCTAATACTTTCAATTCCCAAAAAGAGAAGGAAGGCTTGAGTTTTAGAAACGAGAGAGCCTCCATCTTCTGAATGTGAGGCCAAGTAAAATTAAACACTCAGAAGCTGAAGTACTCAGTCACTAAATGTTTTTGACAGCATTGATTAAAGAAATACAGATTCAAACAGATTCTTTATGCACAAAAGGGATACTCTTTTAACCAATCCTACCTTTAAAACTGATAGAAAATTTCAACATGACTGTTGTGAGCTGACATGCTCTGCAATTTACTTTGCAAACAGAAAGACTTCCCTCTCACCAAAGTGACTGAAACCTATGAAGCCATTCATTGCTAGTTTAGATGTATATTTATATATAGATAGAAATACTTCAGGGAAAGAAGAGAGTTTTAAACGCAAGTCTGTTGGCAGGATAATAGCTGATACTCTTGGTTATGTTAGAGGATTAAGTGTATCCTCTGCAAAGGTCAATGTAGCAGGCAAAGATTGGGAAGAAACTGCTTTAGAGATGGCTATCTCTTGGACAAATTAACTGGTGCTTTATCTTGATTATGGTTTATTCTATATTCCAAAGAAGCTTAAGTAGGTGAATACCACAGCCAATAAATACAGATTACTCAGCTTTCATTGAAAACTGATTTTCTCCACAAGGGAAATCTATGGTTGACTTGTTCCTTAAACACAACGAAAATGTTTCACTTCACAGTGCAGACAAATGGGGCCTAGGTATGGTACTTCATCAAGCTGGACAACTAATACAGTGAAATAACTCATACTCTTAAAGCGCTGATTATGCTTTCCTCCTTTTAGTTTAAATAAATTAGTGGATTATTCTTACTTTGTTGGGGTTTTTCCTTGACTTTAAAAAAAAGCATGCATAGAATTATGCTCTTCTAAATCCTAAATAAGATATAACTAAAGCCAGAAGGAGGAGGGGATTCATCTCTAAAAGGAATTAACTATGTTTTCTTGTTCACATCCTTTAGCACAATAACAACAGGATATAATTATGTGCGAAAATTCATATTTCAAGGAAGTTGAGTGAAGAGCCTATTCCATGCTTGTGAAATTCTTGCAGAGAGTAGGACTTATATTGTGGAAAATAACACATGGGGGGTTGTTGGGTTGTTGTGTGTGTAGGGGGGAGTGTTTGCTTTGTTGGTGTTTTGTTTTTCATTTATTCTGTAGAACTTTTACTTGCAAGATTCAAGTTTGTGTAAGATATTCTCAACCACCGAGATTGATCATAGTGTGCTATTAGCAGTTACTATTGTTATCACTATTGCTAAGGATTAAAGGTGAGGAAAGAAAAAAGAACTACAGCTCTCACCAGAATACTGCTTGTAAGGAAAAAACCAGCAATCATAGCTGAACACAGGGTGATTGTAAATCGAACTCTGAGCATGTCCTTGTGGCTATTGGACAAGAAATGGGCTCTGTATGTGACTGGTCAAAAGGAAGACAGGATATCTTCCCAGGCAGCAGGACAGACACCATCACAAAAACAATTCTGACAGAGGAAAACAAGCTATTCTCTGCTACTGCATGTCTGATCAATACTGAAAAAGAGTAGTACAGTAATACTGCTCCCTTTTTGCTCAATTTATGACTTCATAAAGTATAGGTGCAACTGGATTAGCAAGCTATACACTTCCCAAAAGGTCTATTAGCTTTTACTCATGAAGTAATTGAGGTCATTAATATCAAAACACTTAAAAATAATCCGTCTTGGTTTATGTCTGTATTAATAAAAAATAAAGAATCTAGTTTCAAATTCTCTTACAAAACAAAATGCAGAGCTCAACGAACCGGCTCCCTAAAAAATTTTTTCATTGACCACCTCAAAGAAAAAGGTTTATTATTACTGCAAGGGTCATTTCAAAAGATCAAAGAAAAGTGTATATATCAGAAAGGATATATTTGAGAGTATATGATTTTGAACTTTAAACTATGTTAAGAAATCCAATAATAAAAATCAATCAGTTCTACTCTAAATCTATGACATCAGCGAGGCACAGTAATGAATATAGATTGATGCCTTGGTATGTCTTCAGAAAAACGTTATCTGTGTCCCTGGAACAGGAAGTCTGAGTCAAAATTCTTTGAAAACATTGAGTTTACATCTTAGAAAACAGAGAGGTTAAGGGAATGACATCAAAAGCAGACTGAAAATATTGAAGAAATAGGTGAAAGTTATGAAACCTAAACAACCATGTAAGTATAACATATTACTGCAGTGCGGCAAAGTAAATAAAACACAACAGACAGAGAAAACTCCTTAAGACCAATCAAAACATTTAAAAAAGCAAAACGCAAACTATGAAAGGCCCATAAATATGAAGGACTAGTAAAAACATGGCTATTGATTTACTCCGGAGAAGAGTTCATTTTCTAGAGAAAATTTTGTTATAGTCTGCTTAAACATTAATTATGTTGCATGAATTTAAGAAAATTAAAAGCATTTTTCAGTGATAGAATTGGGAAGGATGACTCTGAAAAAAACTTGAAGACTGGATGTATCTCATATAAAAGAGAGGTATAACTTCTTCATGTGATCTTATCAAGAGAAACCACATAAAAAAGAAATGTTAAATAAAAAAATAATAAGATCATCAGCAACATTCTAGGTATTGATTGACCATATTTCACAGTGTTTCCCAGTTATTTGAGTTAGCTCAAAGTGAGGGGCTCCAATCAACTGGTGTTCATTGGTTTAATTCGGTTTTGCTCTATTGTGTGTGTCTGAGTATTTGTGAAAGTCTGAGTTAATATCTATAAATACTGTAGAAAATAGAACACTACTACCTGAACTGAGTAGCTGAGTCTAACTAATGTTTGTCATTCTTTTGACCTCAGAACTATGGCTCTGTTACCACTGTACTTCAATAAGAGAAATAAAAATAATTTTCTATCAGGGTGAAAATGTTAGCAGGTTTAAGTGCCTTCCTGTAGAACCATTATCTTCTTTTCTATTGATCACTTTGAATGAATGCCAAACGTGCTTTTAAAGTGTTCTATCAGGCTGTGTTACTCTGAGGTCTTGTATGAAACAGGCATGTACATACTTGAGCATTGCAGTAGACCTGAAGCAAGTACATATATTAGTGCATACATTTCCATATGAAGTGTCTGAAAATGCATGTATTTAAATATAGAAACTTAAACAAAAATTAACAAGGAAGATACTCAGTGTGATAAGATACTTAGATAGTCCTCCAGTGTTGTGAAGAAGACACCTAAATTTGACCAGAGTCTAATGCTATTTGCCTGGATCTTTCACTGAATTGAGCACTAGGTGAATCAAGAAGAGTGTTTTCCTGGCTTTATAAAACATGTTGTTTTTTATGAGCAGTCTTGGTGTTGTTCATGATTATGCAGAAATTGGGAAAAATTCTGACCGAAAAGAGTTAAAATTGATTTATCTATGATATCAGAACAATAGATTTATGAAAGCATAATTAATTTGTTTTGCTTTTTTTTTCTGGATTTCTAACAGATTACTGTGGTTAGATCTGACTATTTTTGTTTGTGTGGATAAAAATCTGAAACTTGGAAAGGATTTCACTATATAAAAATCAAACATCCTGGTTCAATAAATTTTCATTTAGATTGTTCTGGTAGTTGATGGAGCTTGAGATACTTGACAGGCTGCAGAACCCTAACATTTAAGCACGTCATCAGAGAACCATTAGCTATATTTTCAGGACAATTACAATAAATTTAAAAAAAAAAAATTAAAATACAAATGTCCATCATTTAAGCTCTATAAGACCTCTCTTTTCTCTTCTGCTTTTGCACAGGAATTGTCCTCAGACAAAAAAAAAAAAAGTATGTGAATTCTTTTGATCAGTCTACATTGCAGTGACTGAATAACTTTCTATTTAATTTCGACATTGTCATCTCAGGGTCAGGTAAAGTAGGAGTAATCCATCAGTTATACTTATCTCAAGTCAAGTGATCTAATAGGAAGTCTTTCATAGCTGTATGATCAGAAACCTAGTGTACATAAAATGTTAGATTTACATCTCAAAATTTATGATCTTTTCAAGAAAAGAAAGCTGTTGTTTGAGCTGAACAGTGGACATTATAATGATGCTTTTGTATATTAAATACCAGGCTTAGCTTCTGTCAGAAAATATGCATGGTTAAATTATGAAATATTTGAAAGATCCAGATAATCTTATAATTTACAGAGTAATAATACAAGTTTGAAAAAAAGAAGTTTTTTGGGAAAAGAAAAAGACATATTTTTTCTTATTCTACTCCAAACTTATGCAGTTTTGCCTCTTACAGAGTTCTCTTGGTATGTGTTGTGTGTGGGAATGGTGCTTTGGACTTTTATAGTATAAGAAGATTGATTGTCAGTCACATCTCCAGGTCAGTTTAGCAGCTAATCTGCCTAATCTTTGCCCCACTACCAGTGTGTTGATTTGGGGTTGATGAGCCACACTGGTTTTGACATCATCTGGCACCCCTCTCAGCTCACCAATGATATCGCTTGCAAAATAGGGCATTATTTGAGTTGTTTGACCACGTGCCAAGGCCGGAGTATCCTGTTACAATATGTATTTATATCATGTTTTAGCATGACCGATGATAGGCAAGTAATTACAATATCATTGTGATCACCAGCTGAATTTTCCTCTCCTTTATTTCTTTTCATTATTACTCCTCAATGTTTCACTTTTTTTTTTTTGGAGGGGGGAGGAGGGGGGAGGGTGGGGGTGTTTTGGGTTTTTATTTGTTTGTTTTTTTGGGGTTGGTTTTTTTTTTTTTTTTTTGTTTGGTTTGGTTTTAGTTTAAATTTAAATTGATTTAAAATCTGCCCTTTAAATGTTGAGACCTTCTCAACAGGATTGTTAAAATACTACCACTTTGTATTCCTTCTGTGTTTTCTTGGGTATACAACACTGGCACGTAGGTTTTTCTCCTCTTTAAGTAGTATCTAACAAGAAATCTTTTAGGATAGTTTGCATTTAACTTCTTAATTTAAAATGTAGGAAAAAAACCAACAAAACAAAAACTATTCTAATATAATAACAAAATATGTTTTCTGTTTTCAAGAAAAACAGAAATGTATTACACCTCCTTCTATACTGCTTATGAGCATTTATCCAATTTTGTGAAACATGGTTCCCTTTGACTATCTTGATTATGCTTTCTTGATCACTGTTGAATATGCATGATGAACTAATTTTCCACCCCTAAGTTGTATTTGATCTTACATAACAACATTATCAATCTGAAAATACAAGGGAAATACCGGTGCAATATAACTTCTCCCTCTGTAAAGGGGCCAAGGTCCTAGTAGAGGCCCCCATTCCTGAATCAAAATTGCCAAGTCCCACCCACATCTTGAATTCTGGTGATCTGAGGTGTTATGTTCCCAGGAAATTTACAAATATTAAAAAATGTGACCAAGCAGACATCCTAAACCTAGTTTTAATCCACAGGAACCCAAGTGAAGCTTGATGTCTTAGTATTTAATAACTACTCTTGCAGGTTTCCTAGCAGGTTTCTATGTCCCATTACCTTTGATGGCCTCTGACACACTGCAGTAAAAAGGACTCCTAATCTGTATAATAGTGTGAAAAAATTGAGAAAAGAATCATTGTGTCTTTGGAGTATCACAGATTTCACCAAATATTCTGAATTGGAAGGGACCCACAAGAAACATCAAGTCCCACTCAAATGAATGGTCCATATGGGGATTGAACCTGCAATCTTGGTGTTATTGGCACCATGCTCTAACCAGCCATGCTCTTAAGTCAAAGTTGTGTCATCTCTCTCCTCAGCTTTGTGATCATCGTTTTTATAAAGCATGGCTTCGCAACAAAAATAAGTAAAAAACTTACTAGCAGCTGGCACTTTTTGTGGTATTTCTGGGGCTCTGTGGGCAGTGTGGTTGAATACAATTCCACTTGTCTCCTTTGAAGGCACTGATACCCAACAGGAAGAAATTATATGTGACTGAAACCACTGAAGGAGGCATTTACTTCACACCTACTGTTGATCTCATGTAGTGATAACTTTATTTGTCTTGGAAGGTTGGGATATTCAGTATCTATGGCCTCTGACTGACAGATGTCTACATTATATTCAAAGTTATTTCATTCATATGGAGCAAGATAAGTTTTATTGAATGTTGTTCTTTGACATCTCCATTTTTCATTACATATTTTGTCAGGTTTCCTTAAAGATATTCAACATTTCTTCTCAATAACCAGCTTTGAGATCTGACCATATTGTTCATCAAGTAAGTTATTAAATTAGCTTTGGTATTATTTGCATTTGAGGATGTCTAGTTTAGGCTGATCTTTCACAATTACAATCCAAAAAATACTCATATGTTTTTTAAACACTCTTCTGCCTAAATTAACTTTTTTGGTAAACTTTTACTTAATGTGTTTTCAATGTTTTAAAATTAAGCCTCAAAGGTGTGCAACAGAATATTTTTATTAGGAATATATCTTCTGCCTTTCTGGCAGTCTGTCCTCCTGAGAACATGCAGCTTCAGAGGACAAAGAGACTGGGAAAAGTCTTTAAAGGTCGCTTCCAATCCAAACCATTCTATGAACTTTCTGCAACTTTTCTTCAATTGCATTTCTGTGCCCTGGGCTTGGACATACAACCAAGTCACTGAACTGAAGGCACGTAACTTTTCTACCCTGCATTGATTCATTTGCCAGAGCACAACCAATACAAAGTAAAGGGTTGATCAACTTCAATGGAGTTAAAAGAAAGACCAGAGGATAAACACAGTGCAACAGTGTTGGAAGGGAGAAGCTGGAGACAAAAGGAGAAGGGAGTTTACAGGTAGGATACTGGGATAGACTGTTGGGGCGGGGAGAAAACTGGAAGCTGGTCTAGGTCTGTCTGCATTTTAAAACTAAAACTCTAAGACTGATTGTCATCTTTAAAATATTCTGATCACAATTTCAATATTAATGCAGTAAACTACTTAGTTTCCTTTTATATATGAAATTCTCAATTCTTCTTACAACAAAGGATATTCTCTCCTAGGTTTAGCAATCTTGAAATTTGCTTGGTTTTTACACTCCCCCCTTTATGATTTCTTTTCTCAATTAAAGGACAAAGTAGACCTTTGTGGGGATAATTGGTACCATGTCAATGTGAATGACTAACAAAAAAGTCCCTGACATCATGGCACAACAAAGCAATGTGGAGGCTTAAAATGAGTAAGCAGACACTCCTCCTCCGCATAGATGTAGTCACGGAGGCAAATGGAGCCATGCTGCTTTACAGCTTTCTCAGGATGCTGATAGTGCTTTTCATCATCTGTTCATGTGTTGCTCCCTCTCTCCCATGGTATATATATTCTATAATGTTTAGATTTAACAGAAGAGACACAGGGATTTATGTAAAAATTTAGATCCCAGTGAGAAGTATGTGTAGCAAGTAAACATTACCTGTCAGTAATTTTTACTCTTTTTTTTTCTTCTCATGTTCAGAGCTGTCACACCTCTGTAATGGATCCACTCAGCAGGAACTGTCCTTTATAATACTCTAAAAGCAGACATAAGTAAACCAACACAAACCACATCCATTATTAATAATTGATGTTCATTCAGCATTGGCAAGCACTGATTATAAGTTTAAATGGAAGTTCTTTGCAATATTGATTCAGATGCTTTTGACTTGAAACAGAAAGCTGAATGCACTTAATGGAATTTGGTCACATGCTTTAAAATTAAGCAGTCACTAAGTATCAGGGATTCACTATACCCTGTTTTTGTGGGATAGACCCTATGTCCTTGAGGACATTGTCAAAAATTGACATTGTCAAAAATGTCTTAAACATTGCAAATTTTAAAAACAGACTAGGATAACAAGTGGTCACAAAAACTTGTGATAGGTTCTGACTTTCTTTTTGTTGTATGTAGGGAAAGATGATTTTCTGAAGAGCTGGCTTTTCAAAGGAAGAAAAAGGAGAGGAAATTAAAGGAATTACGGGAAAGGGGAAGGGAGATAAGGAACATTAGTTCCATTAGTAGGAAAGGCATCGTGCCAATAGGTTTTTGCTTTTGATTCTGCCACTTTATACCAGTGGTCCAGCAGTTTTGAATCTTTGGCTCACAGAGTTGCAAATGTGCATAAAGACAGGGAAAGCACATAGCTGGATGAAGCACTTAGGTAACTGTTAATGCATTACTGGAGAACAGTGTGCGATTGGAAATGAATTGCAGGTTTTGGAGATGATTCCATTTCCATTAAATGTCTGAAATAGAAGCACAAATATCAGTTGCCCTTAAGCAGTTCTTCAAGAAGTTTCTTTTTTTGTGTGTGTGTTAGTTTCAATAGTACCACTGGACTTCCTTTAAAAATGACCTCCACTTCCATCTCTAAAGTAATATTGAAAAATGTCAATGAGATCTCAGTGTCAATTAATATTTACTTTTGACTTGAAACATGTTAATAGCAAAATTACTATTGCTGAATGTAATTTGACTTGATGGTTTATATGTACCAGATTTCTTTTTAGAAGGTATCTAAAAAGCTTGGAATAACATAAACACAAATATTTGAATTATTAAAATAATAAATGAAACCAATTAAAGTGCTTTTGCAGTCATAATTAATCATTGAATCCTTCTTTACTTAATCAAATGAAGTTTTCAAGCGGAATTTTGGCTAAAAGTATACACCTTTTTTACTGGTTAATGTGTGCTGTTGAAGTGATACATAAAAGCTGTATAAAAACTCCTTTTTATTTAAAAGATCACAGAGAGAAAACTGAAGTAATAATTTCAAAAATACAACTCATAAAAGGGGCAAAAAAATGTGAGCCTGCAACACCTGTCTAAAAGTAGGAAGGAGCCACGGTGAGAGGAGATGTAGTCACCGTTTCTATTACTCAGCGATGTAGCCCAGCCTTTCACTGTAGAGAGTTTGCCCTAATCTTTTAATCTTTAGTTGTGAATACAATAACTGTATGAAACTTTTCACCAAATGTGAGGGAGCAAATAATTGAAAATACGAGAAGCCAGCACACTGAAAAAATGAGTTGGATTAAACAGTGAGGAGTGACTGCCTTTGACATAGAAGAAAATGTTTCTCTTCAGTTAACTGCAGAAAAAGATTTGAAGGGTTAAGCTGTTCTGATACCGTGGTCTTTGCCAATATAAGGCCCGTGTGACTTTCTAATGATCTTGCAAAATTGTAAGGGACAAAAATAAATTGCACTGATTTTGCATCCCTGAATAAACTGCCATAGTTGCACAGCAGGGTACTTGCAAATGGCATACAAGTCAGATGTGCTTTTTTATAACAAAATGTGTGATTCTATGGTTCTATGTACTTTCTACTTACATTGATCACATTCTTTTGCCAGATAAGGGTTATGAAAACAACAGGAACTTTCTTTGCTTCATAAGACCCTTTAACCTAAAAAATAGAAAATGTTAGCTCCAGGCTTGAGAGTTTTCCTAAGAACCTTAGTACGACAGGCAAAAGTAAGACCCATCAAAACTAATGTGTACTAATCAAACTTCATCCAACAGAAATCTATCCTGACAAGAAACTTTGTTTTAGGGTTATTAGTGTTTCAGTTCTATAAAATGCATTTAAGTAGAGCTCTAAATTTTAAATATCCACTAAATACTATTGATGTTGAATACAAGAAAATTGCAAAAAAAATGCTCAAAATCTATGTCACTCTTTTTTTCTCTCCCAAAATTTTGTCGAACAGCATTGTAGCTCCCATGTGAAGCAGTCAACTAGAACACTGAGTATAACATTTTACTAGAAAAGTGACATTTAAGCATACACTAGTTTTGCTGAGGGCTTAACTTGTCTATAAATAGCTCAGAGTAGGGTGGGGATTTTTCTGTTAATAAAAGTCTGTTAGTAAAATCTCTAATATGAGAGGAAGTGACATTTTTTTAGTGGTTTATTTTCCATACTAATATAACAAGTAGGTCAAGGTGATTAAGATTCTTCACACAAAAAAACTTAAAGAGCAGAGCTGGGTTTTTTTGTTTTGTGACTACACTTGAAACATGTACAAAAGGATGAAGAAGGTCAAAGAACTGAGAGTCTGGTCCCCCCCAGAATTTAATGGCTGATCACTTCTGACTGTTTCGTTTTCTTAGTGGCTGGATGACATAGGTTTTTAATAAAATGGGATTAACAAAGGTTTAAGTAATAGAATTGTTCTTTCTTCTCTAGGAACTGTGTTCTGTAAGATTTAAAAGTTATTCAGTAGTAACTATGTGTTCATTATTGGCTCATATCAAATCAGGAGCCTGATTCATAGTCAGGTTAAAAAAAACTCAACTATTAAAAAATACTTCGACTTGAAATGAGTTTGGAGAATTCATTTGATTATACAGTGCTTCTGAAAGGCTAATTGCTGTATGAAAGTACCCCCACTTACTAGAAAAACTTCCTGAAAAGGCTGGGTTCATTCACTCCATGCCTTAATTCTTCAGTTTAAAATAACACCTAAGCTCTGTGCAAGGTTAAAGCATTTTGTGAATAAGGATATGGATGCTGTAAGAGAAATCATAACAGAAATCTTCAAAATTGTGACTGAGGAGTCAAAATGAGTATCAATAATTCCCAGACCTCTTAGCCTTGCTGTTTACATCTATAACCACCTCTTTTCTCTTTAAAATAGTTATATTGTAAATTAATAGATTAGATATGAAAAAAATTACTAGTTGTTTTACAACAACAACAGAAAAAAGGAATGTTTTAGTAAAGCATTCTATTCACAGAGTTATATTTTCCTCCTTATTGTTATACTCAATATTTCTTTCTCAGTAAGTCCTAGAATGCAGAACAATATTAACTTCCTGCTATTTGTAATTACAGTGAAATATATGTGCTGCAATAAAGTCTTTTGGTCTCAGCTGACAATGGAAAACATCATTGTGATAAACAAATATATTAGGAAAACAAGAAAGTTCCTAAATAATTTAATTAGTGAGTGAGATGGGAAACAGCACTAACAGTGAGAAGGAGAGGAACAGTTGGTAATCATAGAATATCCTGAGCTGGAAGGGACCTACAAGGATCATCAAGTCCAACTCCTGGCACTGCACAGAATAACCTCAAGAACATCATGTGCCTGAGAGCATTGTCCAAAGGTTTCTGGAACTCTGTCAGACTTGGTGCCATAACCACTTCCGTGGGGGGCCTGTTCTAGTACCTGACCACCCTCTGGGTGAAGAATCTTCTCCTAATATCAAACCTAAACCTCTTCTCCTTATCACAGATTGAAGAGATCAACTCCTGCCCTTTCTCTTTCCCTTGTGAGGAAATGACAGGCTGCAGTGAGGTCTCCCCTCAGTTTCCTCTTCTCCATGCTGAACAAAACAAGAAACTTCAGACACTCCTTCTACAGATTCCCCTAAAGGCCTTTCACCATCTTCATGGCTTCCCCCGCACACTCTTTAGTAGCTTTATATCCTTCTTGCATTGAGATGCCCAAAACTGCACACAATATTCAAGGTGAGGCCGTGCCAGTGCAGAGCAGAGTGGGATAATCCCCTCCCTCAATCAGATGGTGATGCTTTGCCTGATGCCCCCCAAGACACAGTTGGCTCTCCTGGCTGCCAGGGCACTGCTGGCTCAGATTCAGCTTGCCGTTGACGAGGACTCCCAGGTCCCTTTCTACAGGGCTGCTTTCCAGCCTCTTGTTTCCCAGTCTGTCTGCACATGCAGCGTTGCCCTGTCCCAGTGCAGAATCTGGAACTTGCCATTGATAAATGTCATATGGCTGGTGATTGCCCAGCCCTCTAAATTGTCCAGGCCTCTCTGAAGGGCCTCCCTGCCGTCAAGGAAGTCAACAGTTCCTTCCAATTCAGTATCATCAGCAAACATATTTTGTTTACCTTCAAGTCCTGCATCCAAGTCATTTTTTAAAAACAATTGTAAAGAAACACACAGCAACAGCAGAAACTTGTAACATACTACTATTATGTGATTCTGTGATTCTGTATCTGTTAAAAGGAAGATTGCTTCACAATTTGGACTTTGGTACTTCTATTTAAGAGCTCAAAATGTATCTAGCAGAGTTATTGTAAGCATCAATTCTAATTAATTTCCCTTCTGAAATTTTAAATGTCTACACGCTCAAGAAATGCTGAGTCTATGTGGCCATAAAAAAGAATATAAACTTCAGTTCCCATTACTCACATGGATAGTTACTTGAAGTGGGCACATGTAAGAGGAAGCATATCAAAGAGGAAACATGATATATACAGCTTATTTTCTCTTCTTTCTTTACCCTGGACCAAGGAGTCCTGGAGGGTGACAGAATGGACAGTAAACTTGTCCTCAACAGGAGAGTTAAACTTATACAAATAGTGTCACAACTTTCATATCCTGAGATTATGTGCCAGTCCATAACCTATTCCTCCTGTAACCTTCGGCTCCCTGAGAGCTGATGTGAATGTCACCAGCTGTACATAGCCCTGAGGTGCAACTCTTTCTTAATCATTTCAATGCAATTTACTTAGGACCATATTGAAAACAGCATTCATAAAATCCAGAAACCTTGTTTGCAGAGGTCACAGGATAGTTAAGAAAAGAAATGAGGATCCTTATGCCTGTTTTAGGCTGAAGGATTCTGAAGGACTGATTTCCTAGAGGACATTTCCATGTAAATGGTAACATACTGAAAATCTGGCCTGCATGCCCACAGGCTAGGAATGAAGCAAACTAAAGAAAAAATGTTTATAAGGAGTTCCTCTGCCTTCCTCTGTTCATTTGGTTACACTTAGAAAGATTGATAATGCAGTTTGAACTTAGCTGTCTTGACTTAACTGTGCTTACCAAAATACAACATTTATGCACAAGGTAATCTTTCAGCTTACCTCACCCTTCAACACTTCAGGACTGACCTCCAGTGATGCTGTTTTACAAGTAGACCTTGGTTGCCCATAGGCAGACACTGACAATATATGTTTATGAAAATGTGCTAACTTTATAAAGTGAAAGTAACATCAACAATTTTTTTTCCTAGTAATTTGAAGAGTCAGTGATGGGCCTGTGTGTTGCAGATGATTTATACCTATTTTGTGCTACTGAATGCAGTACTTTTCAGTCTGGAAACCACACAAGATGACTCTGACTTTTAGGTAATACATTCTGGTAGTTGTGTAGGGTTATGTGGGATCTTCGTAACTACTTTGTAACTACTGCCTTACCTATCAGCCTGTTGATTGACTGAGTTAAATATTCTTCAAATTTTCATAGTCTTTGCATGTTCAGAGCATCTGATTCAGTTTGAACGGAGAAACACAGAACTGTATTCATGCATCTACACAGCAATATCCTAGATTATTTTTGTAGAAAGAATTTTTTAACATAAGAAGTAAGGCTATCCAAATAGATTGGCTTGCAATTTCATATTTCCAATGGTGATTAGTCCAATGGCAATGCTCTTAACAACAACAAAGTCATTGATGTCCACAATGGCTTGCATAGATGACATTTCATTGCTCAAAGTCTGATTCTTCCTTACTAGGAGATAGCTAAATAGAAAAAAAGTTACACCAAGCCTCCACAAAAATGCATGTTTTCCTGATATTTATAAAACCACTAACCAATGTACACTACTTAATTACCAGTAATTATCCACCAGAGTGTAAACCCTGCCTAAATATGAGAAAATTACTCACAAATCTGGCAGCTGAAATCTCACTGTTAGGCAACTCCAAGCAAGATCAGGTGAGATTCCATCAAACCTGTGTAAATCATGGCAGAAAATGTGCTATCTTCCAACTGATAATTGAAACATTCATTAGGAAGGAAATTATATTTTCTCTATGCAATATTCTTTACTGTTTTTTTCCAAACTGATATCCTAACTGGACTGTGCCATGTTCATACTTTCACAGGCCTTTGGAAGAAATGCTGGCCAGAGTGCTGCATGTATCTTATCTCATAATATTGTCCAAACCTGACATTCTTTTCATGATATTTAGTCCAATAAAAAGAACTGATTAACCTTTTCAGACTTCATGAGTTTTCATTAAATTGCTAAACTAATAATTGCATCTGTACCAGATTGGACTTTAGGGTAACGTTAGCTGTCAGAGGACCTTGACCCTAAAGTATCATCTATTTTCGATTCCATTTTAATGAACACATTCAAACTTCATTGCTTAATTACATCACACATCAATGAGTTTTGCATTTTGATTAGGTAATAATTCTATGTGATTCTCTGGATCACTTGAGGATAGGCCCATGAAACATCTAAACCATGTCAATGAGTTCCAAGAAGGGCATATATATATACGATTTAGACTTATTAACATTTGTTTCCTATCTACCCAGGGTATTTGTGTTTCATTTTATGATAATATAAGCATTTCTGTTGTCACTGCTCATGCTCTGCAGTATGTTTTATACTCCTCAAATATTGTTTCATTTCTCCCTCCACTCAATAGTGACCATACAACAGCTGTATCAGTCTGATAAATCTTCATAAGGCAATAAGGAAACATTGATCTCACGTGTCTCAGTTTTTTTGCTTAGAAAAAAATACACTCAGCATATTCTTCAGTAGTTTTCATGTTGGTCTTGCTGTTCATGTCCACCTTACTCTTAGCTGAGGGGCTGTTCATTTGTTCTTCCCCAGCACCAGGCCATTACATTTCTTGAAAAATACGTTTTTCCTGGAAATTTGTCTTCTCTTCAGATTGTTCTATGTGTGACCTACACTTTATTTTTTTGCCAAATAGTATGCAGAAGGCTTCCTGTAAAGTTTTTGGCGAAGAAACAATGAAATGCATCAAAACAATGGAATAGTTGTTAAATTTGGATTTCTGCATCATAGGAAAAGTGTCAGCTAAAGATGAAACATAAGATACATATTATATGGAAAAACACCGGCAAAAAACATGAGGTATCTTGGACAAAACCTAAATTGCAAAGAATGCTCACTGAGCATGAAATACAGATGGTAGGCTGGACCACACAGCCAGTGTGGATGAACTTCTTATAAAGGCCACATGCAGGAGCAGCTTAAGCCTGGAGAATTTCTCATAAAGATCAAAGTAGTCAATATTATTTCACAGATTTTCATGAGTCTAAAAAATCTGTGAGATCTAAAAAAAAAAAAAAA
>VWZG01003631.1:19742-33912 GCA_013396735.1 Grallaria varia
GTATTGTAGATCTGCATTCCAGGGTCCAAAAATCAGCATTCAGTGTGCCATACTGGGAACAAGTATTTCTGGCCAGCAAAACAAATGCACTTGCAACTTCATGGAAGTATATTGTATTTGATTTGTTACAATTTAGATATTTCACAGAAATTAATCTCTGTCAAATAATGCTACTAATTTTCATACTTTAAAGAAGAGGTTTTATCATACCACATTGACAGTTACAGTTGTTTCAAATTGTGTAATATTTTCTTTTTCATCATAGTGACTGGTGGTTTACTTTTTCTAACAGACCTTCTTTACACCTTTAATCTACTTTTCTTTTTTTTTTTTTTTTTTTTTTTTTTTTCAGTGTATCTTGAGTCTATCATTCTACCTTGGAGGATGTCAAGCTCTGTAATTAGAGAATCTCTTAACTGAAGAGCACTAATAGCAGTCATTGCAACTGTCAGCAGTTTCTCACTTTTCACTGAGGACACTGTTTGCTAATTGGATTAAGTCTGGTTCTGGCTGTAGTGTCTACAAGCAGTAGTTAAAGAAAGAACTGTGATGCCACACCTGGTTTGTGGGCTGGAAGGTGATGAGCACAGCAAATGAAATCTAATTTAAAGCACAACCCATGCACATAATTAACTATGCCTTATTTCCTTGATTAAAAATCTGCTTATTAATTATAATGGCTCAACTAAAACACGATGTAATATTTTAAGGTAGAGTAAGTGCTTATATTACCTGAATAAGATACTGTTGAAATGTGCTGAGTGAGTTTCTTTTATGTGGCATTGCTGCTCCTTTTGACAAAACAGTCAAGTAATATTCGGGGTTTTGCAAGTTGGTATTTTTTTTACAGTGGGAAAATTGAACAAACAGATATTTTTCTAATACAATCTAAGCTACCTTTTAAGTTTATCTTTCTTGAAGCAGTATCATCTAATTCCATGAGAGAGCTGCTCTAGAAAGACCCCCAGCACCCCACACAGAAAGTTTTCTTTCTCTTGACTTACCCCATTGAGAATATTTGACATCTCTTTATTTCTGTTGATTTTACAATTTCCTACTTCACTCCTTTTTTTTCCCCCATGCATAAATGACAACAAATAGATACCACTAAATCAATTCTCATCCTTCTGTACTTGCAATAAGAAGAGCTTCTGCTAATGGTTAATATTGTTTGAGTCATCACTAGAATTTAACTCCACTCTTACTGAGCCTGAGGTGAAAGACAGCATAAATAAGGTTTGTGATAGCTCAAAGACAAGCTTTCGGTGAGCTATACAACCTCTGGCATAACAGTATAGCTACACTGTTGGGTGATTTTTTGAATCTTTATGGTTCCTAATAAGACATGGATTCAAGGCTTATGTTCAATAGTACTGCAAGAGAGGATAATAAAGAGCTGATGACTCTGCAGAGGTTTGGAAATTCAATTGAAAGGAAATTCAGTCTAAAGAACCTCAACTTGAGAAGGATAGAGAAAAAGAAAACAGATGGTGGAGCCTAGAAGCTGTAAAAAGAATTTTGGTACATGGTACAGTGGGAGTAGTGGGAAAATTTCAAGATTGGTTGAGAGGTTATGACAGCAAGAGAAAAGCTAAACTTTATTTGCAGCTATCATTGTAAGAGCTGATATCTTGAGGGAGCCATATAAAAGCCAAAGGTGAGGAACTTACACCTCCCTTTTCCAAACACTTTTAGGAAGACAAAAAGTGCTTTTCATCCTGACTCTGTTTTTGTCTTGTTTTGAGACATCTGAAATATTTTGAAAGAACAGCCGCATAATTTAAGATACTGTTGCATATTTTCCATAATCAATCCACCTAATGAGGGACTAAAAACAAATCAGCTGAGACTGATTGTCCAGCAATAATTGAAGGAGCTGAAGTCGAAAAAGGTGTCTGCTCAAGAGTTTAACCCCTGTGGGAAGCTGGTGTTTCAGTAAAGTGACTCAGAAAAGTCTTGAGTCTCTTCAAAGGCCTTGTCTGACTGTCTAAAAGAATAAAATAATTTTCTGTTTCATACTGCATTGCAGAGAAGTCACTTTCTGTCAAGTGACAGAAAAAATTATGACGTAGAAAGCAAATGCAAAACTGGTTCTCAGAGGGTCTAGTGTGCTCTGCATGAACATTAACAGTGTCTGTGTAAGAGACAAAGACAATTGACGTAGTACGTATTAGTGATCTGTCGCTGTAATGCATTTTCACTTTCTGTAAATTCATGAATGTGCATACATTAATAAGATGAATAAGCCTGACAGGAGTACACTGTTCTGTGATCTCCCATATTTATGAAATGTAAGAGCAGTCTATGAAACAGTTTTGGCCCAGGTAAAAAAAAATCCTTTAAAACAGCTCCGAAAACACAACTCAAGATTAATGTACAATAAGGATTTGCAACCAATTGCTGTGCTCCAGGAAATAAGATAGTTTAATACTGTGGACACAGGCCATTCTGTGTAACCTGACATTGAGATTTATTCCAGGCACAATCAATTTTACTGGTGCAGTTATGAACCCTCTACTGGATCTGGCTGAGATGTAGTTAATTTTCCTCATTACAGCCCTCACAGTGCTGTGCTTTGTATTGGTAGCTGGAAAGCTGTTGATAACCCAGCAGTGCTCTGGTTACAACTAGGTAGGACTGGCACAGCATCAGCGTTGTTTCTCCAGTGTTCCACCCACCAGTAGGCTGGGGGCAGGTGAGACCTTGAGAGGGGACATAGCTGCAACAGCTGATCAAACTGACCAAAGGGTATTCCATACAATGTGTGCTCAACAATAAAAGCTAAGAGAAAGGAGGAAGAGGGGGGACATCCACTATTACATTGTTTTTGTTCCAGAGCCACTGTTATATGTACTGAGGCCTACTGAGCCAGGAAGTGGCTGGACTTTGCCTGCTGATAGGAAGAAGAGAATGTATCTTTTGTTTTCATTTGCTTCTGCGCAAGGACTTCACTTTATTGAACTGCCTTTCTCTTGACCAATGATTTTTTTAAAAATCTTCTTTTCTTCCCTCCCCATTCTGCCAAGGACTGGAATGCCAGAGTGGTTCAGTAGACACCTGGTGTCCAGCCAAGATCAAACCCCCAAAATCCATATTTTCTTAACACTCAAAATGATGTATTCTCAATCGTAAATCTCTATTTAGAACTTCACAGTTTAACTCTTAAGGAACACTGGGATGTTTGCCTTTAAGTAGTCTCTCTGGAAGTGTTACTGCAGAATTGCCATGAATGGTTAGATTTGTATATATAATATGATCTCACGCATGATGCATATAGGGTGCGTCATTTACCTTGCCTGAGCCATTTTGTCCCTAATTTTTCAGTTTAAATGCTAACATTTCTTTCTGCAATGCTCATGCCTACACTACCTGAGTAGCTTCTGCCCCACTGCAGCTTTGTACGTTTTTTTGCAGACTTTGGGTATTTTGATGACTTTGACTGCTGATTCCTTGCAAACCATGTTTTTCTTTCCCTTTCTTGTTCAATAAAGTGACAAAATGGCCCCTTAAAGCCTTGGACTAAATCCTTTTGATAACTCAGCTCTTGCAAATGCTTTGTCTATAGACCATGACTTTTAATTTGCAATGTACTGTGTAGGTAGCAGTTTTACAGGTATTTGTCAATCTATTTTATTATATTGCTTGTCCTTGCTATTTTTTGTCTCTTATTGGCTGTATTCTCTTTTTCATTTTATTTTCCTTTTAACCCCCAATGTTGTCTCCTCTCTTTATATAACAAAAGAGAAGATTTTACAGCTTAACTTAAGAGATCAAAGGATTTCATGCTCCATTATTATACATATAATGAATACTATTAGACCATACTCGTGCTGAAAACTCTTAATTTCATTGTAATTTTATTACTGCAATAACAGGTCCTCCTCTAGCGTTGGACAAAGTACTAAAGTAGAAGAGTCCTTAGATAATTTTATATGATGAAGTGTATTATGTGCTTTATATGTTCCGTTAGATTTTCCTTTAGATACTGAGACGTGTGCTTTACAGGGACTGAAAATTACAGTTGTATCTATGTATGCATATATACAAATATTTATGATGCCAGAGTTCAATGTTCCTTTGCTATAAAAGTCCCTGGAAAAATCATCTGCATTTTAAAGACCACTCATCTGTGAAAGTATGCTATTCTCAGTAACCACATTGTATCACATCCTCTTAATACTTCAGAAGATTTGGAGTGCACCTACATAGCAGGGAAAATGCTAAAAAAGAATTTGTATGTTTAGTTTATTTTTAGCTTGTGGAAGTTCTTTTCTGGATGAGACACAACCCATTGAATTATGAAATTTGAGCTTGTAAAAGCACCTGTGGGATATCCAAAATTATTTGCAATTTATGTTTCAATAGCAAAATAGCTGCTGTAGAAGTGTGTGAATTTTGAAAATTGTCCGTGAAGTGTTTTGGCACTTTCTGAAAAGGAAACGGTTTGTTTTAAAATTATACTTTTAGTATTTCATAGTGACTGAAATACTTTCTATTGATACACAAATGTATCGGTTTTTCTGCTTTTAAGAAGAAAGCACTCTAGAAATTTATTTTTCAGTTCAAGGGAAAGCTTATACAACAAAATAATAATCCTTTTATCAATCACCTTTAATTAATCAGAAAATCTTTCTGATATACTAAGTAATGTAAAGTTATGCTGTTAAAAAATAAATAACATGGAGGAGGGACATCTTTCATTAAACCCTTTGATAGTGTTTCCTTATGGAGAGTACAACAAATGGCTAGAATATAGGGGAAAAAGTCAACCTTTGTAAAAAGTCAGAGGAGCCTGTGATGCTATGAGTGACTTCCTCAGACAGGCAAATTGTGCCTTCATGTCTTCCACAGAAAAAAGAAGCTTCAAAACATTTGCAATTAGGAAATACAATCCCATTGAAAATGATGGAATATATCCCACTCATAACCAGCTGAGTAGGACTCCAAGAGATTACAAAACCTTTACAAAGTATGGATGTTGAGGAGTAACTCATATATTTCTTGTTATAATCTTCAGTTTGACCAAATGTTTGCTAGAACCTTGTTATGAATATTTGTGTAACATTCTATGTTCACTGATGTATCACAGGTACTGGTCACACAAGATGAGGAAATCCAGCTCTTAAAGACTTAGAAGTTCACCTTCAAAATAGCAAACAGATACTTTCATTTAATTTCAAAAATATATGCAAATTCCATTTCCTATTATTGTAATAAAACTTTAACTGAATAGTAAAAAAAAAAATCCCTCATAAACCACAAAATTAGACAGGAAATGGCAGAAATGGATTTTACACCAAGCTGCTGGAGTTTTCAGCAGGTAAGTATCAATTTCATCAGTGAAGGATAAAAAACTCATTTTCTCATACGTCTATATTATTCTCTCTGAATCAAGGAAACATCAAGGAAAAGACTAGCAGTTATTTAGACCTATTAAAAATCTTCAGCTATTTTCAGATACAGATTTCAAGGATGCTTAGAAAATGTTAAGTGACTAGTTTTAAATATTCTCTTATCTTCAGTTGTTTCTTCTTTTATTTTTTGACAGTACTATCTTTCTACCTTGAAGTAATTTTTACTTTTTTTTTAAATGCATATCAGCTTTTAATGTTATTTTACAAAAGAATCACTATGGGTGCATTTGGAATTTTAAAGTGTTTTTTTTTTTTTTAAAGTGCTGTCTTCAGATATAGACTTTTTTCACTTATTTTCTCTCATAGTGAGATTTCAAAACTATCTGAAATTTTAGGTAACTGAAAATCATGAAGAAAGACTGGCAAAGACTGAATTTCCTTGTTAGACCTCTCTTCTCCCCATCCTTCAATACGTATCCTGTCTAATTTCTAATAAAGTAAAATTCTGGTTTAGATCTGTAATAACCCGCAAGTTCCTCAATCCCGGTGAAGCAATTTTTTTTTTTTTTTTAAATGGAAAAAATACCAAAAGTCAAGCTATTCATCTTTTGGAATCATAAACAGCACATTCTCTCTCTTCCTCTCTCATGATCTTCACAAAATCTTCTGCAGTGTACAAAGTCTAATCCTTTCCTCAGCATCTGCAGTGTCATGTGGTGAACTCCAAGAAAAGTGAAATGGAGTGGGAAGATTCCCTGTAAGTAAATTCAGTGCCAGACATTGCTGGTTCTTTCTTCCTGTGTCTATATGTATGATAATATAATATTATATTTTGATAGTATTGTGAAAGCTTTAAATGGAAGGAAATGTTCCTAAGACCACGTTGTAAGTGGTTTCTTTACCACATAGAAGGTTTTATGCTTTTTCCATGAAAAACATCTTTCGTAGATACAACAACTGAAACTATTAATTAGTCTCAATTTTAATTAAATTATGATTCCCATGTAACAGTGATTATTGCAATAGTCAGATAAATTAAGATAACAACAGTTAGTTTAATCAAATTAGGTATGGTATTGCTTCTTATTACCACTGTGAGTCACTAACACAATGGAACTACATATTTCTCTGATTTATCATTCATTTTTTTCTTTGCCCCTGTAAATGTACTTTATCATTAAAAGAAAATTATTAACAGGTTTGCATATTTTTATATTTTAAAATATATTCTTCATTTGAATTTAAAAATATTTTCATACCTGAAAAAAACAATATAAGAAAGTTACTTAACTTTTTCAATCTTAAATCCAGGAGTCTTATATTTTTGTCAAGATAGTCTCAAATAAAAGAGTATTACACACCTTTTAAAAAATATAAATCTATTTATTTTGGTCCTGAACAGTGCTCATTTGAATCTGAGTTACTCTGGTTCTATGAAATAGCCCTTTAGTTTAAAATAAAATTTGCTGTTTTAAAGATCCACTTTGGAAAATCTACCATTAGGTGTTTCTTAAAATGCTGCTGTTCTTCCTGATAGTGGGAATGGAGCACTTTACTTCAAATTCACATCTTACTAAAATGCTTCAGAGATTAGAGCTGAACAAACAACACGCAAGCTTGTTTGCATATGTTCATGAAATCCAAATTTTGCTTATAAGAGAGACAAGTGGGGAAATAATTCAGTTATAATGGAGAAATGAAAGGAGCCAAAGAATTACATCCTTATTTGCCATTCTCCTATACAGGGATGAGTCATATTCAAAAACAATGAAGCTCAAATTTAAATTATTTGCCTTTTATCAGTAATAGAATGCCTTAAAGGAAAATATGTAAGACTTTTACTGCTACAGGTTAACACTGAAACCAAGATATCTTATTTTAGAAAGAAAATCCGTTTTTAATTAATATCCAAAACTGCAGCAGTTATACATGCAAAAAAAAAAAGAAACAGGCTTGTCCTCACTGATAAGGTGAGAAAAGTACATTCCTTATTCCTTCAATTGCCTTTTCCAGGTTCTGGTCTTTGTCAGAGGTCAACTAGATAGACCACTAATTAGAAATGGGGGTGTTATTTGCATAAGGCTTTGTTTATGTCTTTCGTTTTCTCCTAAATGTTTTTTCTATTGTTTCTAATTCTATTCAGGTGCTTTTCAAGAATCCTACTATTTTCCTTTGAAGCTTTCCAGACATCAAAGTACCAACAAATAGTGCTAGGAGAACATGATTTAAATGTATGTTTTGCCACAGAACACATCTACACTAGCTCTAAAATCTAAGATTTAAGACCAGGAATTACCCTTTTGAGCTTGGTCTTTCAAGTGTCACTATTTACTCTGCTTTGGTTCATAACTCTGAAGCATGCAAACAGAATTATTTTTGATGAGACTAAACTGGAAGCTCAGCTCAAGGACACTAATGGACATTCTTCTAAGGGGATCAGACTAGGGTTAGTCTAAGCTAGACTGACACCACACAACCGGAGCAGATTACGGGTCTCCAACACAAACGACTTTGTTTTACAAATTGGCCCTAATGACACCGTAAAATTTGTTAATGTTGACATGGTCATTTTTCTCAACTCTCAAAGACTGCGTATAAAACCAGAGCAACGCCTGTGTGTGAAATAGTTCTAATACAGGGTAGTTTTGAAGATTTGACCTCAAGTCCAAGACTCTGGGTTTATTTTCTGTCTATCTGATTCTTGGAACATATTTTTCAAGTGAATAAATAATAAATAAATATTTATCAAGTCTATTCTGGCAAAATAAGAATGGAATTTATTTTTTTTTTACTTCATTTTTGGGGTTTTTTTGATTATTTTTTTTTAATGAACTGTGCGCAGAAACAAATTACTTGTGCAAGTTAGTGAAATTTTGGCAAAATGGTTGGAGATTTTTTACAACAGAAACTTCAATTTTCCTACTAAGCAAACAGTAATACTCATTAGTCCAAGCTTAGTTACTATCAACAATTGAAGATTAAACAGTAGTTTTGAATATGTTTTTACAATTCAATAGATAAATGAATGCAATTGCAAAGTAAATTTCATTTAAAAACAACATCCAAACAACTAGCTCACCCACTCACTCCAGTTTCATTTTGAGAAAATAAATGAAATGAAACCAGGTTTCTAGTTTCACAAGTATTTTATTTTGTATTCAAAAACTTGCACCAAGCATTTATTTGCTGCTGAAAATTGGTACCTTTAAAAACAAAACAAGACAAAAACCAACTTGCCAATCTCAGGATCTGTTTAATCTGATAGCCAAACCCTTAGAAAAGTAGTGTGATACATGCTACGTTTGATTCCAAATCAAAAAAGCCAAACCCCCCTCCTCCCCCTCAAAAAAAACCCCCCAAAACCAAAACATGATCCTGGAAAGAAGCTCCCCTTATCAAAGGAATTATTCTTTCATCATCTCTAGAGACTCTTGAAGTTATTAATATGCAATTATTGTTTCAACAGCTGCAAACCTAGAATTAATTGACACAAATATTTGAACTTATTTACCTGTATTGTTTATAAATACATAGTGGAAACATTTCCTTTAGGTGTAGTCCATCTGTTTAGATGCTGTTTTCAGTTTGTTGTTTTTTAATTGCCTCAGTGTTTGTTTTTAGAAGAACAAGGGAAAGTATTTCAGTAATTCTGAATTAAAAAAAAAACAATCTCACTTTAGGCATTTTTTATACCTAACAGCATAATTTTTCTCTAAGCATTTTAAAGAGTGAGATCAATATTAACATTTTCCTCAGCAAATTGAACTCTGAAGAAAGAAGGGAAAGTGTGCATGCATGAACCAGTGACTAGTCAAAGAAAAGCTTCAGAAATGTAATTTAATTGATATCTTAAAGTTCTGAAACACCTGGAAGTCTCACTTTTTGTACAGATGTTCGTACCTTATCCTAGTGATTTTACTTAGCTGCGGGGAAAGCATCTATTTCTTGCTTCCTAGTCATAGACAAAAAACAGCCGTTGAACATACACATATTTGTCCCACTGTTTTGAAGGTCAAAGAATTCATTGAATGTCTATGGCAGTGCGTGACACAACATGTCAGGCAACTTCTCTAATTAGAAACTAAACAAGACACCACTGTTCCTACTGAAGTGAAATATATTGACATAAGAAATCATAGACTCTGTGGGCAGCAACCTTATAAATTAGCGACATATTACTGTACCTAAAGGGTCTATTGCTCCAAATGGCACCAGCCACCTTACCCCATGGGACTGTAACAGAAACAGAAAAGAAAGGGAAAAAAGTAATTTCTTCTGTTTGCTGAGCAGGTGTAAAATCACTTAAAAGGGCTTTTAAGAATTCTGCATATTCAAAAAACCTGCATTTTCAGCTCTAGCATTTGTGAGGAGAAGACTGAAAAACAAAGTTCAGCAAGAAGGAGTGCATTTGCTATAGTTCACCAGGTTTTCACACCTTCAGAGCAGAAACGCTGAGGGAGCTTCACTCTAAAGGAAACATAAAACAAGGAATGGAGTGGCACCAAGACTTTGCAGTCATATTCTGCTGAGATCAATGAAGATATGAATAAAAAGGATGGAGCAACACAGCAGTGTTGAGGTTATGCTGTGTTTTAAACAATGTAGCTAATGGAATTAAGCCAAAGGAGTGATCCAGATGGTAATCAAAAGCTGAACTTTTCTTCATTAACTTGAAAATACATATTACTTTTCATGCCCCTCTATATGATAATGACTAAAGTCACTCAAATTCCACCTAGCCATGAAATTATGTCAACTGTAACTTTACCTTTGCCCCTCCCTCAGATTTGTAGATATATTAATCAAATATCAAAGTGTTCAAGGAAATCCTCCCGTTTCATAAGACAGCATTTGAACAGAACAGGTATTTAGTTCTTCTCTTTTCACTGTCAATAAAGTATTCCTGTTCTTTGAAACAAGGCACTTTTATCACCAAGCAATACAAACCAAGACATTAGTCTGTAGTCCCTTGTATAGAGATGTTTGGAAGGGTTATTTCAATATGATGCTGAAAGACAGTGGACTGGGATGATGGATACAAGTTTCTAAAGGCAAAAGAGCATAGAGTATTAACGTGACTTACAGCCTATTTTCCTTTTACGTAAGCGAAAATTACCATTGGCCTTGCAAAAGCACAAATTATATGAACCAGAAAAGTTGTTCTAATAAACCATTGGCTGGTGGTGTATAGCTGGCACTGTATCTCATAGTTAAAGAGAAATAAAAAAGATAATAATGCAATATTGATTTATATTCATACTTTGAAGAAGTCAGTGAATGCATCATCTTGGAGTCATATATAGTGGAAAGGCAAAGCTATAAGCCAATACTGAAATAAATTAAATAAATACATATATTCAATGCATATATATATGTGTGTGTATATATATATATATGTATGCATGCATATATACAACCAACATGTATTTCATTCTAACATTTATGCATCAGATAGCACAGGTGTCCTAACACAATCCTTTTTTCCAGCAACTTTGTATAGTGTCTGGTGTATCTGTTGAGAAACAGGATGACTGTGTCTTGCTAAATACTAAATACTCTACTGTATGGATACGTATGGATACTGCTGGAGTTAAAACAAAAGCTCTGGAGTCTATGAAGGTTTGAATTTGGCTCCAGATTCTTGATTGAATGACAAAAATAAAAGAGATAAAGGGTAATAAAAACAAAGCTTATTAATAATTTTTGATACTTTCTATTCAACAAAAATATTCAAGAGGTATGAAGTTGTAAGATTTGATTTAAAAAGTAGTTAAAAGTTGTCATAATTTTATCAACAGCTAAATGGAGAGCATGTCAGCTTTCTGAAGAAAACTTCATCCTGAATGCACCACATGGCAGGAAGCAAGTTCAGTAGGTGCGCAGCAAAACAAATATGGAAGATTAGCACTGTAAATACAGATTCCACAGCTCCCGCTTGAAGACATAACACCTTGTGTTACAGTCATCTTCCATTATGCAAAATAAATGAGGTTGTATGTGGATATTTCTGTGCTGCAAATGACCTCTCCTGGAAATCCTATTGTTGACTGAGAAGATGATGTTCTCTTTTGTAAGCCAAAATTCACCATCCCCTGATAATCAATGACTTCACTCCAGAATATCTGAATGCCATTTGTGGACTGACATTAGGAGAGATGGCATGATGCAGTAACCTGTCATGTCTAGACAATTTTCTGGACAAAAAGCAAACACCACTTAAAAAAAGGAAAGGATATCATATTTTCTATTTTAACACTATGCTTTGGCCATCAGGACTACTTTCCATCTCAGAGAAAAGAACTTTCAACGGAAATGTTCCTCAGATGAAGGAAAGTCTTTTTGGACAAATGCCTAATTTTCAACCCAGAGTTTCTTTTGTTGTTTCATTTACCCACGCTGTCATCTCTCTTAAGCCCACTCTCCTGTTCATTATATAGTCCAGTCAGTCCTGTCCAGCCTTCCAGATGCCTCCATCTTCTCCCAATTTTATTGCTGAGACTGGCAACAGTGGCCACCCCACAACCATCTTTCCGTGGTAGTTCTCTGCCCTTGCCACTTCCCAGGAATCATCACATAAAAAATAACACTGTTCAAAAATATAATCCTGATAAGTCCTAATCTTTTACAAAGATACAAACAGTTACTGTATCTGAATTTATATTTAGTAAATAGCTTTTTGTCCCTTGCTTGCACATACAATTCATGCAGCCAATGCAAACCAATTCAAACAGAGCAAGAATGCTGACTTCATACCTTAGCTACAAAAATTATCATAAATGGACATTATTAGAGTAACCTTAAGAACCATTTTTTATGTCTTATTTGTCAACAGAAAATGAGAGGCTAAGTTGTTCTAAAGACAAATAAAACAGTACTCAACATAGAATAATATTAGATATGGACCTGCAAATTCAACAGTGAATTCTATTAAAATTTCGTTATAATAATGTTTAAAAAGGAAACATCCAAGGCAAAAGCTAATGGAAATACAGAAGGCACACTGAAAAGATAAACTTCAAAATAATTTGGCTATATTTACCTCCTATTTTAAAAAGTAAGTATATAAAAACCATTAAAAAGACGTGTTGTCATGTTTTAAAAAGTGTATCTAATTCCTAGGTAGAAAGGAAGCACAGAGAACCAGGGCTGCTATTATAAATATTGCAAGCCAGCATTACTATTATACTGAGCCTGAATCTCTGAGTTACTCAAGGTAATGAGCGTTCAAATCATCTTGTTTCATCAATGAGTTCTTAAACTCAGCAAATTTTAAGATGGAAAGACAGAACTATTACATGGAAAATGTCAATTACTATCCAGGGAGTCAGATAAATGAGTCTGAAATGGGGACTAGATCAAATTTTCATGGAAAAAATGTAGGCAAACTGACAAAAAAAATAAGAATAGGTTAGGCAACCTTCTCTGTCTGGACACTGTCCCTGCCACTGACACCACATAAGTCATAGCTGAAAATCGCCCTAGAATATACTGACCACTTGATCTCTTCTAATACTGATGGAGATTCTTAACTGACAAATATAAATATAAATTTTGAGGTTTCAGAGTCCAACAAAGTCTCAGCCATGCTGACCAGAAGGACCCAGATACTTTTATCATCCACTTCCCAAATAAAAAATATAACACTATAATTATGAGCTTACTGCTGCTTCATTTTTTTCTCTTCAGAACTTAATTCCATCTTTCTAGTCTTCTTTAATTTGGAAACAATATTTCTATAAAGAAGTGGAACTGGAGTATTTCTGTAGCAAGGGCATCCATAGTAACAGCCACAGTCCCAACTTCAGTTTCTCTTAACTGGCTTTTTCACCTATTCCTATTAACTATCACCTGTAATTGCAGTTTTTATAAACCTAAAACATCAAATGAGTTTTTCCTTTCTTATACAACTTGCCTTTGAGTAGCAAAAAAAGGGGAAAACAGCATGCTGTTAAAGGTTTAACACCTCTTGTATTTAATTGTCTTCATTTTTATCATCAATAGACAGTTAAGAAAATAACATATTTTGGCATTAATAGAATGGCATCTGTTTGCCCCTGGTGACTGCTTAAAAATACAAATCACGTTTAACTCTTAATAGTATTAGGCAGCTGGTCTGGTAAACATATTTGCCTATATAAGTTTATTTATTTTATCAAACTAGCTCTGTATTGTCCTTATTATATCATATCTAATGTATTAAAATTAACATTGATATTCATCTCTGAGCATCAGAAAAAGTTATCAAGTATTTATAAATAATAATCAGCTCATTCATAAATAATAAACAGCTCATTTTCAGTAAGTATTTTGGATAATGTTGCTAAAAGGAATTAAAATACTGATAGTCAACATTGCATCTGATATCTTAAAATCACTCTTTTTTTTCCTTGAATACAATATTCTAATTTCCTTATAAATGAAGTGATCAAAAATTTAAAAAAATTATTTGAAAATAAAAATATGTGCATATTGCGTATTAACATGTCAATACTCCTACTAATGTTACTAGACTCAGGTAGTAAGATCCAGTATTTTCAAAAATTTTTTAAGAGTTATTTTATGGATTTTTTTTGTTTGTTTGGTAATTTAGTTTTTTTCACTAGGTTTCATGAATGTATAGTTCGTGTATTTAAATTGCGAGTCATTTATAAGCCAACAAATAGACATACTGTTGTTATCCTAAAGCAAAGCTGCACTCCAGTCTCTGAACTGAGCTTTTCTGTGACATACAGTGTTGTACTAATAAAGTGTTCTTCTATGTACATCATGTCCCACTCTGACAGTGATCTCACCAAAAAAAAAGAAAAAAAAAAAAA
>VWZG01003631.1:34276-46547 GCA_013396735.1 Grallaria varia
TGAATTCATAATGATTGGGGATTTATAATAATGAGAAACAATAAATTTTAAGTTTTAAGCCTTAAGTATTCATTATTAATCAGCTCCAATAATATTGACAATGTATTCAGCAGATATCCCTGTAGTTGTCAGTAATCTGATTACCACATAATTTAATGGACAGTTTCTTTATTTTGATTGTGATGGAAAATATTACTTTTAAAAGGATCCAAGAAGTGTTTGCAACACTGTTTTCAAACAATGTTTGCAAGGTATTCCTCAAGTCTTCTCAAGAAGTTCAGAGTAGCCCACAGTTAATATACACCAGGGGTCCTTAAGAGACTTTTGCTGTAGTTAATTGCAATTATGTCCACCAATTCTTGACTTCAGTGTCAAAGCAGGGACAGCAATTTCAGATTAGTTCAGCTGCCAGACACACTATTTCCATTCAGAAGGTAAACTCCAATTGACTTCAGAGGAGCAAGTTCAAGACCTTTGTGGGTAAATAAACACCCATGAATAAGAAGCTCTCTGATGTAAAAGATTAGCACACCACTTCCTTGGCACACTCAAAATTCCTTTCTTTGTTCAAATAACTATCTGCAGTCCTAGGCTACACTAGCAGTATCTTAAATGTGTATGTAAATGATGAAGCTCACTGGAGTGTCACAGGATAATTGCACCGTGATTTGATTTACAAGACCTTTATCATGGTGTGCTCAGAATATCATTGTTGTAGCATGTAGGCACCAGTCTTATTTATCTGAAAATCCTTTGTGGATTATAGGGTAGTTATAAGGAACTTAGTAATGAAAACAGTTCAATAGGACCACACCTTATATGCATCCTGTAGGTATGTGTTGATGTTTCATATCGATTATGTGAATATTGGATAACATAAGTTCAGCAGACTACATCTGACCTACAAATGTGCCAAAGCAGCAATTACTAAATCAGAAATTATCAAAAAGATTACACTGAAGCTGAAGATGGGTTACTGGAAATGGTGGTAATTCTCTGTTCTCCACCTGACAGTATATCCATCTAAAGAAAGAATGGCAGCATTTTCACAACAGAAATCAGAACAATTGCTCTAAAATGGACCAAAAGCCTTTCATTTTCTTCATTGAGCCCATTATTGTTTTACCCAGAATAAGTCTTTGACACAAAATACAATGTAGACAACTTCTTTTTGAGAGGAAAACATCATGTACGTGGATTCATTTATCACAAGATTGCAGTAATTCAGGGGGTTTGCATTAACAATTAACTGATTAGCATATATAGAATCCAGTCCAGGAAGACTGTGCTAAACAGAATTATTGACAGCAACAAGCAGCTGTTTTTCTCATTGGAAGCATGAAAGATTGCAATAATTCCTATTTTAGATCAGATCTTTCACTTCCATTGAACTGAGATAAACCAGAAAATAAATGCCAGGCTCTCTAAAAAATCTAAATCAGTTAGTACTCTATATCTGCAAATACTTATATATTGTCTGTGTAGTATATGTATACCCTATATATATGGAATTTAAAGTGTCATAAAAGATGATGGTTTTAATTATTTCACGTTTCTCAAGTGAATGGTTTATGTCATCTAATCCACAATGCAAGAAGTANTGGAATGAGCATTTTTTGTTTCTTAAATAAATAATAAAATATTTACAATATTCTATACAGACTCTACTGTTAGACAAACTCTGCATACATTTCACTCAGGGTCCTGGCTCTGAACATTCCAACAATTTTTTTTGGTCTGCATTAAAATTATTTTTTAGCCCGGGCCTGTGAACTTAACCTATACGTGGACAGTATGAACTTCGAAAAGTTCCACCCAAATAACAATTCAGACATTCACAACATACAGAAATAAACCACAAAACAACAACTCTGAAGGGACACAATTTCATACTTGGTATTACATTATTATAGAATACATTATCTATAAGCAATGTCTCTTCTAATGAGAATATTCACTAAGTTTTTTTTTTTTTTTTAATAATAGAAATAAGTTGTCATAGCAAAATACAATAAATGACTCCTGGTTTCTCATGCCTCTCAGTGTCTACCTTCTAACTTGACAGTTCATGTGGCAGTACTTGACTGACCAGCATTATTTCCCAGGGACAGTCATAATAAACCACAAAAAACCCCATCCATATTGCCTCTTAAGGAAATTTCTACTTTCCGATTGTTGTCTCACCTTAATTGGGAATTAGGTGTTGATATCCTATACTCTGTCTCCATAGATTCTCAAGGCATGCAACATGTGAGCCCCTACTGACTTAAAACTTGTGACTCCACTGCTTAGGTTCAGCAGTGTTGCATTAAATCTTATCTTCTGTCCTTTTGTGCAGAGGTACAATTGTATGTATCTTCAGAGAGTTCCTCTGGGTGATAAACAGGCATCAACTGCAGTGAAGCTTTTGAGAGTGATATTGGTACTTCACAGGGTTGCTAAATGAGTTTTTGGTTAACTGCACTGAATGTCCTCAAACAATTTGTTAAATCCAATAGGTCAAACAAACAAGGCAAAGTAACTTGTGAGAGATTTGCAATTCTGGATCTGCAGATTTATAAACATCATAAAATGGTGTTAAAATACCCCACTGAGTTACTCCAGCTCGTACCACAAAGACCACAATAAAAAGCTATCATTAAATTGTCAGAGCAGTAACTGTATTTGTGGCCTCATTACTAAAGAAAGTATTAAAAGCTCTAGCCTCCACGTAGCAAAGACCTTTGCAAGCTAAATAAATTCACAGAGAGTTTGAACTACATGCCTCAGCTACAGCTGACTGCATCTGCTATGGAGAAACTTCTGGTCCTTTCCAGACTATTACTGGTTAATTTCAGTATTATATAAGACAAGGTGAGGCCTCTCGAAAATCAAGCGGTAACCATAATAATTTCTTGCATTATGTTGCACATATCCTACATATATGTACACAGATAAGTATGTACATAACTATTCAGTGTATGTTCAATGTGTGTATGGGTGTATTAATAAACACAGTTCATTTTTATATACCCTAAGTCCTTAAGATTCTCTGCAAAACAAAAATCTTAGTTTATTATTGCTATTTCCCTTTACTATTTGGCATGGTGGAATTTATTCTCATATTGTATGTGCATAACTAATGATGCAAATCTCTTTCTTATTAGTTGTGTAGGAAACAAGTGTATATTTTAATTCTGATTGTTATTTTTTCAGAAAGGCCTAAGCTACATTTTAACTTAAATGTCCTGTTATAAGTCTCCTATTTCTGTTATGTGAACATGAAGAATTTGAAGAGGATATTTATTCAGGTTTGGTTTAGCACAATAGCATTCAAAGCTTGTCAGTTGTAGTGAATCTGATGGAAAAAAAAGAGACATACATACAAGTTGAACATGTATCAGAACAATTCACAATGTTTACTTTAAGTATGAACAACTAATATTTTGAAGACAAAGTCCTCAGCAGTGAAATTCACTTCATTTTAAAAAAAAAACCAACAACTGGCAGCTGCCAAACATGCAAGGACTGTCCCTGTCAGAAAAGAGTTTTTGAGGCATCTCCAAGGCCTGGATTCCCCACAAAATATTAAAAGTGAATGTGCTGTCTATGGCTATGTGTTTCTGTTTCTTACATTCTTTTTATCAGAGAAAAAACTAGCATAGGTGTTAAAAATCTGTTAGAAAAAAAAAAGAGGAAATTTTACCAATGTAAAACTGAAGCTTCCCTTACATATCTTAACATAATGTACCATTAAAAAAAAAATTCACCCTTAGGAGGGAATATGGCTGCCCCATATATGTCACTGAATCTCTACTCTTTTCTGTTCACACATCAGCATAGAGTCAGATCTTGCATTTGAATCACAGCTGCTTACAGATGGAGCATATTTTCAAAACAAAACAGTTTAAAACAGATTTACGGTGGGGAGATCAGGGATTTTACATGGTTTCCTGACTGTACAACCATTTTTTTGGGGGTATAAAGTGGAATTACAGTCTGTAGACGAACTATTAAGAAGGCACATAATTTCTTGAGAAAAAATATTGAGAAAGAAATTACTAAGGTCTTTTAGGACATATGGTACTTGAGTAGTTGTTTGTTCATTCCCTACTGAGATATATGATTTGAAGGGAGAATGTAAAACTGGACCTATGTGATTGCCACTGGTTTTTCACCTACTTTCTCATCAGCTTCTACTTCCACAGCATTTTCCCACCAAATGTCTTTTTCCTACTTCTCTTGCTTGTTTTTTTTTTTTTTAAATCTACATTTGTATTTGCCTCCTCCCTGCCCCTCCAGTGCAAACACAGGATACTGCTGATGACAGAAGCCAAGGTCTCAACCAAGTACCACTTCCAATGGTGTCCAAATGCAACAATATCTCTTGCCCTCCAGAGGAGACAAATATCCCAGAAACAGCTTCTATTTATTTATAGTAATCAATTTGTATTTAAACATGGAAAGCTTCAGTGGAGATTTGAATGGATGTACAAATTCAATTTGCAAGACTAGCGTCATGTGGGGAAAGCAGGGAGTTAAAATGCTTGTTCTAACTAAACTGTCAGCTTGGCCTTTTATGCCTCTCTGAAAATGATATTATAAACAATTCATTGTGCATTCTCTCAGTGCAACTACTGTGAAGACATGTGAGGATGTGTCACGCCTTGCTTGACTACTCCAGATAGGAACACCTATGAAAGCCATTCTGTGAACAGTTGTTCAGTTCAGAAAGCTTTACAAAAAAACCCCCAAAAGTTATGTTTTACAGTTATATCAATTTATAATTTCATATTCATTTTTCAAATCCCAACTAGCATATTTATTAATCCTTTATTAATCATTTTATAAATCATATATAAATATGTATATGTGATATCCTTTTGTAGATGATGTAGATTCCAATTCAATTTGTCTGTTTTCTTTACATTTTGTGTGGAAACGTAGAGCAGAAATTAAGTGAATCATCTTTAGGAAGTGAAAAATGTGTGTGACAGCTTTAAAAATTACTGTTACTGGCTAGTAATCAAAACCTTAGTCCATTTAATCATAGGCTCCTGTTTTATGCAAAGCTTTTTATGAAATAATATTTGCATGTGCTACTCAAGCACATATATTCTTGTATATCATATAGTTTCCATCTTCTGTATATTCCCAAATTAACAATATGGAAATTGACATGAGGTAGACCTGACTTTTGTCTGGGAGTCCTACTGCTCCGCATCAGAATATTTTATCTGCACTATTTTTTCTTGCAGATGGACTCAAATCATGTGACTACTATTTGACAAGCATACCTTCTGCTCAGCTTGAACAGATCAATCATTTAGTCTACATTCTGCATGGCAGGACTCACACCTTTCAGATCTCTGTTACTGTACTAATACAGTGCTAAGACTTCAAAACATAGTAATGATCATATGAGTATAATATTTTAGTTCTTTCCATTTGTCGTAAATCTGTTTTAAAGTAGAGACATGTGAAAGATGATCCAAATGAAGAACAACTTTTAAAATGTGCTATGCAAAACGGAACTGAAAGTGCTTCGCTTCTTCAGCAAACACCAAGAAGGTGTGACTATTTGTTAATACATCAGGCAGATAAACATCAGGCCATGAAAAGAACTAGCTAAACTAAAGGACAGCAGAATAGGGTTAAAACAAGTTGCCAGTGAATAAACAGATTGAAAGTCATAAGGAGAACAGTGCAGAAAAACAAGATCATTAACCATTTTTCTAAATAGGAATCAACACAGCATTATCTGCTTTGAAGGCAGCATTCATTTAGTGCTTGAAAAATGTTACAGAAAGCGGATATCAAAAGTAGACCTGAAGAGCATAGATTGGGTCTTAGCTGAGGCTCCAAAGCAACAGAGACCCCTGCAAATCCCAGCAACCTTTTCATTTGTTTTGTTAATAAATAGAAGATTTGATGAGCATTCATTAAATAAGGCAGTGATCAGTTTTCACTGTTTCAGCCACAAGTCCAACTGCATGTTTGTGATGCTTCATAGTCTTCTAATAATTTTTCCTCTGTGATATTTTTTTAAGCATAGGTAATACGTAACCAACCAAAAAATAAAATATGTCTCACTTCATTCTGAAAGAAGCCCAAGGCAACTTTATACATAATATTATTGAACTCATTACAAGATTTTCTGTTAAAAAATTATACCTTTTGAAAGTTATATAAATCCGTAGAAATACTCTTTAAATGAGTAGTTGTCATAGAAGCTAGTTAGACTCTATCTAGGATGCTGAATATTTATAAGCATGGTTCTTCAATATTCATGGCAACTATTTACATTCTTTTCACCATATTTACAAGATTAGGCTGAATAATTCAGATCACTGTGTTTAGGAAAAAACTGAGTTCCTCATCATGTTTGTAGTTTTCAACACAACATAGTTACTAGTTCTTTAAAAATATCACGTAATATTAGCTGTAAAACCAAAATGCAAATGCTTATTTGAAAGGTGATATTTATGGAGTTCATACTTATCACATGTGGAAATGTGACTCTAAACCTGAACTGCACCAAATGATGACCTAGTTTTTTTCTATTGAGAATATAATGATTACATTTAATGATATAAATATCAATATGAAAAACTCTGATTTCAAGAATTGTGTTCTGAACAGCATCCAACTAATGAGCAGACACACAGTGTAATGAAATGACATCTAATCAATACAAATGAGGTACATACATATTGTCAAACAGGAAGTATGACAGAAAAGTTGTTCAAAAGGAACTCTACTTGATGGAAAGGGTATATTGGTTTCCACATAAATATAAAGCAGGGCCATTAGGCCATCTTATTAGAGACATAAAAGCAGTGCAACTAAAGTAATATGGACTGAGCTAGTTTGGTTTCCAGCTTCATGGACTTTCTGTACAACTACAGTCAAGTCTGATAAAAAAGTATATTTCTGTACTGATGTTAACCAGAAAAACTAAACTTCATTTAAAATTCTGTTATTCAGTCCAAGAAACTGCCAAGTGTTATGTGTCTAATATTGTTAGCTCTACTATATATTGAAATACATAAATGCAAATTAACTGACTAGTCATGAATTGCAAAACAGCTAGTAATATATTGCTAAGGGGATGTTTTCCTTGTTATGCTTCCTAAGAGAATCTCATTCCTTGGAATGCCATTCAGAGTATATCATATTTACATATCAATCTTACCTTGAAAAAGAGATTTTTAAATTCTTAATCCTGGAGGTACTCATACACATAGTATTGATATACTTTTTCCTGAAGTTTTTTTTATGCTCATAACCACCAGAGCATCAAAGTAACTGACTGTGCTGTAAGACAAAAAAATCTAAAGGTAGCATTTTTGATTGGAGTATCAAATAACTAAGATATTAAATGGACTTTCAAAGCCACACAGCAAGTCTTTTACTCTAGGGAATTCAAGCAGCATTCTGCTTGCCTGAAAACCATTGTGCCACCCTTGCACTTGACTTGGAAGTTGATTCTGAAGTTAAATATTAGACACAGCTACGGAACCTTTTGGGATAAAAAGTGGAAGCAGGTCAGGGAAAGTGGTTGAGGCATTTATCTGGAAATAACAGTAGCTGAACACAATCAAGACAATACAGACTTCTAGAAATTTTGAAAATTTTATCATGGAAATACCATGTGCCAATTTGAAGGGACCCCACAGATGAAGTGTTCATTGGGGTCAAAATTCCTCAGATAGGATCCTGCTCAGCCCAAACAGCTTCTGGAGCCACAGCCCAGCCATGACCTCCCTGGTATGACAGCATCCAGCAAGTCCTGCATTCTAGGGACAGTCCACGCACTCAGTGCAGCAGCCCTATTCCTTCTTGCTATTTCAGTTTGATTTTTTGTCTCCTCCTGCTCCCATCACATCAGTGCACACAGGACAAACCACCCCACAACAGTGTGCATAGCTGGCTGACATCACTCCTGTCCCAAAAGCCCTTGGTCTCATGGTGGGGGAACAAGAGAATGGAAATACTCATCATATGTATAGATGCAAAATCACCACTTGTATAATTTATTAACCATAATAGATAACTGTAGAAGTCAGTCAAAACTGAACTGAGGGGAAAAAAAAAAAAAAAAAAAAAAAAAAAAAAAAAAAAAAAAGGAAAGAAAAAAGAAAGAAGTTACAGGATTCAGTTTAATATTCCAGGTTACACAGGTGCTCATTCATCCTGTTTACAGGGCCTAAAAAGACAGCATAGCGTTAGATATCTACATATGGTTTCTGCATTAAAGCACTCCTCTTGGGCAGTGTTCAAAAAGGAAATAAAAAGAAAATTTCTTATTTTTTCTTACTCTGTGGCTCTCAGGAGTTTTTTGCTTGTCAAAAGGTTTCAATTTTGTTTTTACATCTTCTGCTGACTAGCACTCTACACTCTTCTATCTTGCTTTTGTCTTATTCCTTCTTCTAACCCTCTATAAGCTTCACTTTGCCACTGTCACAATTTCAAAGCCCTTCTGCAGCTTAAAATAATTGTCAGAGGTTTGACTTTAGCACTGCTGTAGTAATGCTGCTGAACTCTGCCAGATGTTTAAAAGAAAATAAATATTAGGAGCTTGGAAAGTAAAACAAGTTTTCAAAGGTGTTCCATTAAGAATGATACAGACGGCTCTGAGTAACAAAGAAAGTATGTCAAATAAGCAGTTAAGAAAAAAAAAAGTAATAAGCAAATTAGAATATCAGCACTTTTAAGCTTGTTTAAGAAATGGAAGCATGATATGTGAAAAATCTCTTCAAGGTCTGATGTCAACCAAACACTGATTGATGTAGTGGTTGCTCCATGATGGTGCCTTTATAGTCTCCTGTTGAACCGGAAATGAATGAGTGATCTCTGTTACAACCCACCTCTGAAGGTGAGGATAACTCAGATCCTTTTTAATAGAACCCTTGGGGTGAATTAGAGTGAAACAACACTGAATGATTGGTGTTTATCAATATGTGTATATCTATATATACACACACACATATGTACGATTTATTTTAGGACAAATTTTTTGCAATGGAAAGGAAGTATGCAGCCATTTTGATTATTATCTAGAGTAATATAGCAATATAAAAGCTGTAGAAGTTTGACCCTGGGCAAACTCAAAACAAGGCAATACTGTGCAGAGCTTCCCAGGACCAGCGCAGGTTTCCCTCCAAGCCCCTCCCACAAAAAGGGAGAAAAATGGTGAAAAAGCCGAGGGGAAGAAGACAAAACTTAAAAGCTTCAGACTGTAAGGGGAACAGATATAAATATATTTATTTACAGAGGAGGAAAAGGGAACTTAGCACTATATGCGCACAACACAAATACCAGGCAAATACAGGGAAAGAGAGGTAATTCAAACAGTACTATATACGTACTATATATATGTGGCAGGGAACAATCAATATCAGCAATGGAAAGAGTCTAGTGAGAGGTGGGCTGGTGGAAAGGATGAGGAGGCTGGGAGAAATGCCTTAAAAACTGAAGCTTTTACTGTTGTTTAAAATGGAGTTTCTGTGTTTTTTTCCCTGAGTCTCTGTGTCTTCTTCCCAAAATCTCCAGAGAAAGCCTTATCTCCCTAGCTAGGTCTAAAAGAATGTGTCCTTGAAGTCTGTTTAAGTTTTCCTATTGGCCCTTAGTTAACCCTTTCCTATTGGTTGTTATTTGTAGTTTCTCATTGGACCCCTTAGGACCCCTCTAGATGTTATAAATAGGTCCATCCATATAATAAACTGGTTCCCTGCTCCCTCTCCAGAGATCTCTGTGTGTCTCTCCGTGGGGCACCCCGGGGGCTGCTTAGAGGGGGACAAAGAGGGGGCAAATCCCTACTATGTAAAGGAGGGTCAAGCTCCCTTTATTGGGACATGATCACCCCCAAAATCAACTGTTGCATATATATATATATATATATATATATATACACACCCAAGGAAGGCAGATAAGGCGCTATATTACCCAAATACAGAAGCGTCCAGCCCCGAGCTGCGATCCTTCTCCCACACCACTAGAAGCGAGCACAGCGAGAGACTGACCCAGCTGAAGGAGAGACTGCACTGAAGAGACTGACCGAAGAGAGCGTCCAAAAAGAGTGTGTTCCAGAACTTTCTCTCTTAATCTTTTATATTCCGTGTGATGTGAGATAGTAGGGAATACCTCTTATTGGTCAATGTATGTCACCTGACTCGTTTCCCAGGAAGACCTAAAAAACAACAAACCTAACCAAAGCCTAAAATTTAAACTACCAAAAAAGCATAAAAATAACTCTTAAGAAAATGTATTAGAAAAAGAAAGAAAGAGAAGGAAAGGATAAGAGCAGAAAGATAGTGGAGAGAAAAGGCATCACCACCGAAGACAAGACTTGATTATTGCCATTGGTAGATAGTCTTGAGCTGCTGAGGGAGGGGAAAAGCCTGTGAAACACAAATTTCAATGTTAAAAATACTCCTAGGTTTATGTGGGAGCACCCAAGTGCCTCCCCTGGTGGGGGGGAATTTTACACTCTTTGTTGCAACACTGGATCATGCACGGTCCTCTGGTAGAAGGCCCCAGAAATGAGTCTGGGGGCAATTTGGGGGGCTTTGGTAGTTTATATTGTAGTTTTCCTGGGCTGTTTGTGACTGATAGACACTCCAGGGCTGCCCTGTGTGGGGTCTAGAGGCTGTCATGAGGGATATGATGCCACCCTACCTTTGCAAGGTACACATCCCTTCCCCCTCCACACACACACACACGCACCTTCCACAAGATGGTTCTGACACAGAATTCGCTGATCTGGTGTGCAACATCTCAATACCTGCTCTGAAGCTGCTGTGAGTTTATATGTATGCTCAAGTTGGTGTGTTCTAAGAAGTTACTGTTCAGCAGTTATGGTGGATTAACTAAAGGAACAGACACTCTTACCCAGTTTCAAATAAAATACTAACTTTATCTGAAGAGAAAGGTATTTTGTAATAGGTACTTGTTCTTTTTCCCCTATCAGTTATATCCTTGGATTTTAATTTAGAACCCCTAATTTTTCAAGTTGCATGTCTATATTCTTTTACTATATCTTCTCTTCTACATGTTTTACAGTAAATCTTGAATTATCCTGAGAATTAAAAACAGAGACAAGGAACACTCAGTTCTAGTTATGTCTTCTGTATTATGCCCTGCTTCATTTCTACATCCATCCCTTTATCTCACTGCTAGCAAGAGTGAGGTCTACTTCTGCCGTACAGACCTGAACAACAACAGCTGGAACCTCCTATTCTATATAGTATCAGCTTCTTTGAAGACACATTGTAAGTATGGATGTAGATTCTTGCTGTTTCGTGAGGAAATGCCTATTTTTATTCCTCACAGTTTAAAACAGGTGATGGGACGTTGCTGAGGGGAGAAAAAAGGGAACAGAGAGAAGATCAGGAAATTTTGAAGAGTCTTCCAAAAAGGCATTTCAAAACCGTTTTCCTAGTGTCAATGGCCAGCACATATAACTACACTGATGCAGAAGGATAGAAGTATGTATTGTTCTCATCACTGAGAAGTGGCTGAGTGCTCTGACAGAGCATAGCTGAACCCTTGAATTAATAACAGGTTCTCATCACTTTGATGAATGCATAATACGTAAACTGACAGTGTGTCATACATTTTCACAATTCTCAAGTTCTGCAGGAATCACTCTGGAAATGTTCTTTGTTCTAAAGTAAGAAAACTGATTGTCAAAATGTGTATTTTACTGTGAACTTTCAGGGGTTTTGTTTGATTTTTTTTTTATTTTTCTTATACATATATATTTTTCTGCATATTTTCTTTGAAGGCTGGTTATGTGTGATAAGTATAAATTCAGAACAAAAAAAGGTTTATTCATAACTATTATTTGGTGTACTTTGTATAGTGTAAAAAGGGGAGGAGAGAGCTTTACTGAACAGTCTTTTCCCAATTATACTTCATGCTGCAGCCCAACACACAGGCATTAGACCATTATATCATGGGTAAGAAATTAGAATATTTCATGTCTGTTGAACACTGTGACTGTTTTACAGTTGATTAGACTAAACTGCTAAAATGCAGGTGTTTTTGTATGCTGAAAAAAACTCAGTGTTTAAGGGTCCTCAAATTCTTACTTTCACCTGTGTAGACTGCTCATCTAGTAAATAAAGTAAACCACATCTGTTAATACATGGCCCATTTATATGTGATACCATTATGTTGATATTAGATTTATGATGCTTTGTTTACAAGAGAAGGCTGCTTTTATTTTATTTTTTCCTTTTTACCTTTCTTTTCTTTTCTTTCTTTCTTTCTTTTTTTTTTTCTTTTT
>VWZG01003636.1:0-11278 GCA_013396735.1 Grallaria varia
ATCAATCTGGCACCTGAAAAGGAATTTAAGAAATAAGTATCATTGTGGTTATGATCTAGGAGAAACTCAGAAGAGGCCTGTCTCCAAACAGGAAAGCCTTATCAATGTATCTCCCCTGGAGACTTCCTATCCAGAAGTCAGAGACTGATGAATTCTAGTCAAACCAGCTCTATCTGGTCCTTATATTACATTTGTCATTTATTCCATTTCACTCTCCTATTCCCCCAGCTAAGAAGGGTGTGGAACAATAGGAATAAATGTCTAAAGAGTATGAGTTTGCTGATATTTTGGGTGGACTTAAATAGGAAAGTCAGAAGAAGAAGCTGTAATAGGAAGGAAGCAGGAGCAGTTAAGTTGGAAGAAACTATTAAGTTGAAAATTGTTGTCTGAACAGAAAAAAAGAGCATGCGTTAGAGATTCAACTATAATGAGAGATTAACATGTGAATAAAGAGCAAATTCACTTTGATGTGTAGCCCCAGGTCTCAGAGAAATGGTCTTCATGATAGTTTGTATTTGCAATCCTCTGAAACATGCACTCTAGAGAAGCACTCTCACTGTGGCAGCAATGAAGGACAGTCTTCATGGTGATTATATTTATTAATGTCAGTTTTAAAAGGAATTATGATTTACATTTCTTAGGCTCCCAAGGTTAATGCCTCTAGGAAGCCCTTAGACGTAGCATGAGTGACTAAGTATCTCAAAGCTGAAAGGGCAGTGGGAACAAAGATGTGCATTTTTAAACATCCACAAGCAATTAGACCCCAAACTGGCAAACAACTATTACATCACCTAAATTATCAGCTGTTAGGTCATATTCCTATTTCCATTATGAACCCAGTCCATTTCAGCAGCTCAGCCTAATTCTGTCTTCTCTGTTTATTGCACTGTAATATAGCCAACACACTGCCAATTAAGTATTGCACAGATACTAATTATACAATGTTATTTGCTTTCAAAGAGGTCCATAACCTTCACTTTGTCTCAAGAGCAGAATGCTTTCCTCCCTGAACATTTTTTAATTAGTAGTGTCCCTGTGAAGGAAATTGTTGTTTCTTACATCTCTCTAGTAGGGTACATTTCTACTAGGTATTATTCAGAACACCTGGAAATGTCAATACAATTAACTTGTTCTTTTTATTCCAAGTGAGATTCATCATCATCATTTGTATATCTCATGTAAACAGCTGGATACCAGTCTTCCATTTTTACCCTTTCATACCAAAGGGTATCCCTTTTCATCAGGCCTCTCAGAAGAAGTGAAAGATTTCCATAAATGCAGGGATAAATTTAAATGCAGAATTAAATGTTTCCTTTTATTTCTACGATTGTCTTGTCTGGATGTGGGAATAGGGAATTCTACAGAAAATATGTTTACAAAAATTTTGTGACTCAGACATTACAGTACTTTCTCCTGGTTGATTGTGTGCACCCTTCAGACTGTTGGAAGAGAGTGGAACAGAAGAGAGGTGGAAAAAATGCTCTTAAATTATTTTCATTTCTGTGGTACATTTCTGTGATCCAATTATTACACCATGAAGGAAATCCTCTGCCTGCCGTGTGCAGACCCTACACAACATTTCAATCTATGACAAACATTCAGTCCTTTGTTTTCTTGAACAAGCCTGTGTGTTCATTGCTAAGCCTAATCACTTTACATAAAAGGCTTACCTGTAAATAGATTTATGTCTGAGCCATTGCTCATAAAGATACCACTTCTATTGTTCTTTATTCTTGCTTAGAGCTCTATCATCATAGTCTGGGAGATGCCACATTTTTTAGAGCTTATGTACAATCTGATTTCTTCTCTACATTTTCCATGACTCACATGGGCCCAAAATATATTTTTCAATTTATATTTAAGAGCTTGCTGAATCCGCTGGCTCAAATACATCCACTGTATTATTTCTATTGGTAAATGTGAAATAACACTCGCTGATATGATATCCATGTAACAGATTACATACCCCAATTCAGACATAAAGTTATACTCAGACATATTATTTCATCTGATTCAAGTTGTTCAAAATTTGAAATCAATCAGTAGTTCTGCCCATGAGAACTTGGTCTTGCAAACTGTTGATCACCTTTTGTACAATTAATTGCAGCAAATTAGTCAACTTCTACAAAAAAACTAGAAGGTGAAGATTGATCTACTTCACCTACTAGGTGTAGGATAATTAGGTTCTTCAAAGCAGAGGAGCTTTTACATCTTTTTCCCCTACTGTTTTGTTCTTCAATATGTTTCTGCTCTCTGTAGTTTAGATGTAAATTGTTTAAAAGAAAACAAAATTAAAAACTAAGTAAATTCCTCTCTACTGGCAAAAAATGCCACACGAGCAACTCTGGAGTTTAGAGCTCCCTGTTTGCTGACATATGCTAGCCCTTTCCTAAAGGGAAAAGGAAACAGATGTAAGGGAAAAAGACACAAAAAGTCTTAGTTTCTTCTTTGCCCCTATGTGCCCTACTCAAAAATGAATAAATGCAAACAGGCTCTAGCTATAACTTCCTAAATAACCCAACTGTGAGCCTACCACAAAGTACAGTGATTATGAAAAAGACATAGGGAGGGGAAGATTTTAGTGATACTGCTAAGCAAGCATCACCAGAACTCAGGGAGAACCTCGTCAGAGAAAACCAGAAAATAACAGATGGGGGAAATGCTGCAAGTCTGAGTGCGGTGAAGGGTTGTGTCCACATCAGTTGTGATGGAGAAAGTTAGGCAAATGAGATATATGAAGCAAAAGGGGAAAAAAATAGTTCCATTTCCTGTCTCATTTAAGAGATGTCTATTTTAGGAACCCTGGGACACACACAGGAAGACAGTTTTGAGACAGTCAAAAATTCAGTCATGCCACTACTGACCTGAAACCAGTCTGACCCAGTGACCTGGGGGCAGCTGCCTTACACTGCCCATGCCAGTCTGCCAATCAAACCAGACTTCCATTTCTGCTTTTTAGCACTGCTCAGTTTTCACATGGTGTTTATATTTCTTGTTTTCTGTGAAGTTACTTTTATTCCATTTTCCTAGTACTCGCAGACTCTTTCGTAGCTTGATTTTAATTTCTTTTCATAATTATTCCTGTTGCTACTTTTTATTGCTATCACTACAAATAGCATGAAACTTTCAAATATCTTTTCAGCTTCTCCTTTCTATTAGATGAAGGAGCTTAACTGCAATGGCAAATATAACTCTGCTCAAACAAAATCCTTTGAATACAGTGATCACCCAGGAAATGCTATGAATGGTATTTAGTTTCTCAAATTGCTTACATCATATTTAGGAGGGCTACATGCACTACCTTAACAAGCATTCCATACAATAAAGGAAGGGGAAGTCTCTTTTTCTATTTTAATTTCTCCCTTATTTCTGTTTCTGATCATTTTGCATTGTTTAATATTTTAAAGATTTTTTTGCAGTAACATTTCACCTAAAATTGAGATCATCTTAGGAAAACTAGTAGCATGGGAAGGGCTACTTCAGATGTTTCTATTCTTCTTAGAATGGCGTTTACTAAAGCAACGCCTGCTTTTTGCCTTCTACCCAGAGAAGTTCATCCATGATTGATACTGCAGAGTGCAGTATACAGGAAGTAGCAGATCACGACCTTGAGGAGGGGGAAAAAAATTAGTTTAGCGCAGAGCAGAACAGTAGTAGCTGAAATTCGAGTTAGTTCATTTAAAGTCTGCATGGCATATATCGTGCATCACATAGTTATACTAGGTTCCATAATGGCATTATCATTAGTGGGTTACACTTCAGTCAGAGGCGTAAGAAAATGCACCTTAGTCACTTTTTGTAGCAAAGGTATGTCTGCCGAAGGGATGATCTCAGTGTGTTATTCATGAAAGCCACATGAGTGGAAAGAAATATTCCCTTACAAAAGTGCTGATGTGGTACATGGGCCATGGTTTAACAGAGAACATGGTGGTGCTGAGCAAACAGTTTGACATTGTAATCACTGAGGTCTTTTCCACCTTTAATGCTTCTGTGATTCTGTAATATAGATCATCCGAGGTAGGGCAGCATGGGTGTCTATTAGTCAATTCGGTCTCATTTGACATGCCTCATATCCATTCTACTCCTTTCCTAGATGTACTTGTTTGAAATACAGTGGATACAACATCTATGTGCATCCCCTTTCGACACATACTGCACAGGAATTGTTTATAAAATAAGTTTATAAGGAGGTACAATAAAAGTATTCAGTTATTTCAGTATCTGCAGTAACCACTGCCTTCAGGCCAGGACAGTCAGGTGAACTCAGACCATGGGCAGGATCCTGCTGAATAACACTTCATCAGCATAGCACTTAGTATGTTTTGCAACAGGAATGGGATTTTGACCCTGAATTTGCGTTTTGGTTATGATGTCTCTGCAATGTAGTTTTGTTTCTGAAGGCATTGTAAGTAAAGTAGGTCACACAGCACTGACAACTTTCAGGATTTCCTTCATCTTCTTTAGTTTTACATTTAAAAACTTTAGCATTTAAAAAAAAAAGAAAGAAAGAAAGAAAGAAGGAAGCATAAAAATGTAGGTACGTATTCATTGTTTATTTCTATTTTTGTCAGCATTAGGTGTTATTTTGTTACTACAGAAAATCCATGTATGACAAAGGGATGATTACATGTGCCAGTGAGCATACAATTAAGTATTTAACTATCAAATTCCCACAAGTGCATTTTTTTCTCATGGAAGGCTATGTATGTTTATTTTTAGGCTAAGAGAAAATTACATGGGGTATTTAAAATTCAGCTCCTCCTGACAAAATTTAATTAACGCCTAATAATCAACTAATTTTATTCAGTACAACTCCACCATCTGTGTATTTTGCAAACAGCACTAATACTTTTCATGTGTCTCAGCATTAACTTACATTTTCTTTTTCATTGGTACGAAATTTGAAGCAATTGTTAGAGCTCCTGTGACAGATCTTCACAGTAAAGAGTCTAAGAATTTGCTTTAAAACACAGCTAGAGTTCACTGTTCAGTTATCTGCACTTTTGTTTTGAGTTCAGACATGTATTTGAGGGGAGCCAGGATGAGAAATAAGTGGGGAGATAAACTGCTTCACCTACCTATGTGCATTAAGGAGCTTAATGGCTCTTTATGACTCACACAAGGGAAGACTTGGCAATGCCCTTCAGTCTCAAAGAGCTTTAACACAATCAGGAACAAGCAAAAAGGTTTTGAAGTGCTCTCCACTGAACATTGTTTGAATTGCATGGGAAGGGTTATGAACAGAATTATATTTACGGCAAATCTGCAAAGCAACTGAAATCCAGCCTTTTAAAATATGCTCACTATTCTCAGATTTAAGCCTTTGTTGCCTATATCTACTCATACAAGCTGAGGTTTTCAGCATAACCCAGACTGCAAACAGCACCAATTAGTAAAAAGACCCCATGCCCCTAAATTCTTCAGTGCACTTTGAAAATTCCAATACCAATCAGCGGAACCCTCAACAGTTGGAAGGTCTACATGTCTACACATACGTAAAAAGGTTTTTTTTTTTCTTTTTGCATATAGATATGGTTTCTGATGAACCAAAAACAAATAAGAGAGAAAAAACATAGATGTGAATTTAGATGGTGTTTGAGTAGTTTGTCTTTTTCATTGTAATTTCTAGGATGGCTGATCACTAAACCATATGATTGTTCAAAAGCATAAGAGCTTTACAATTTTGAATATTCCCTGAGTTTATACTCATCTCACAAGATCAGTTTCATATTAGTTCTGAACTTGGGGCACTCTTTCTAACTGCAGGATGAAGGAAAGTGCAGACCGCTGGAAGTAACAAAGCTGGAAGGAGCAGAAATTGGTGTTGACACCAGCCTGGGGAAACCATTTGTTTTCAAATGTGTACCTCAAAATGGAAACAGGATTTTCCACTTCTGTGCAACTTCCAACCAAGAAATGAAGAGGTAAGTGATCTTTCATTTCAATGTAGTTCGTTTTGTTACTCTGGTGTGGAGAGAAGGAGACTGAATTTTTGGAGGATGTTCACAATAGTTGCCTTGATCAGTACAGAAAAATTTTTAAATCTATGAGCTACTTATGGGAAGATAGTGTTTCTAATTTTCAATTGCAGAAATGTCAAAAATTATTTTTCAGTTGCTTAGTTTTTGTTTTGGGTAGTTTTTTTAATAAAATGTTTAACATTCATGTTTTGCTATCCCTCCGAATTCTTGATTTATCTTGAAAACAAAAACTTCACTCATATTCTCATGCCTTCTCTCCCACTGTAATATCAAATAGAATGATAAAATGATTTCTCTTCTGCCCAGCAAGGACAATGCTAATAATAAATACAATCCCATCTTCTACTTCCTTTTCTGTCATTCTCTCACATATTCATTTTAGGATTTTAAAATGTAAATATGCCACAAAAGCATATTGGTTCTGATAAGAGGCAATGACTCTGGGCTTGATGCAGAGTTAGACTTTAAAAATACTCTTTTGCTTTTCCCAAAGAAAACATCTGACAAAACGGAGACTAAAATCACTCAAAACACACGTAACAACTTTTTAGTCCTCCCCCTACTAAAATCTAATCTTACTTTCGTCTTTGTTTTATTGTGAACTGTCAAAAATATAAAGCTATGAAGTAAGTTGATGTTTGGTATTCATCCACCCATTTTTTTATATCGTCTCACTACTTAACTCACCACTGTAATACCAGAGCATTTTCTGTTTCCAAATTTTATACTATACGTAGTGCAACAGAACAACTTTGCCAACAAATAGTTTGCTTTATTCTGTAGTTTCCAGCTCCAGGATTCTTTGTGCTTCCCACAAATTCTTTATCTGCATTACGACAAAGACAGGAAGCGTGATCACTTAGCCTGACATCTTGAACTATATTTGAAATGTATCAATACCCTTGTCTACAATATGGCCTTCATTTATTACAATGTGTTGTTACACAGCAAGCTTTGAGACTTATTGTTTTGAGAGTCAGCAATGTTTATTTAGATTTAATCCACTACTTCATCTTAAAGCCTGGAATATGTCCTGGAAATTGCACATCCCTTTAGATGCTGCATAAGTCAGCAAGAATTAAAATAGGCAGTGAAGCATATTTGTTCTCCTTTACCAAACCAATCTCTTCTCAATTTTTGTCATGTTATAGGTGGCTGGAGGCTATGGAAAAAGCAGTGCACCCTGTCCATCAGGTAATGCTTTTTCAGATGAGAAGCATGTGCATAGCAGATTGTGCAGAAGAGTGAGAGGCAGGAGCTGTATTTGTACATGGTCAGGTGCAGACAGCAACACGGGAACTCCATACTTTTGTTCTGGGCTGTTGGGCTGTGAGTCCTCCCCAATCTAAAAGCCAAGTACAGAATTATGACTCAGCTTATATGCTTTGCTGCCATACAGTGGAATGAATCAATATAGTCCCTCTCCAGATATCAGCAGCGTTAAGCTGATTCGGAAATGTCACCTAAAATGAGTATATCAGGCAGAAAGAAAGGGTAGAGGTTACTCAGAAGGAAGTGCTATGCCTAAAGGTAATACAAATTGGAGTAAAAGGAGGGCAGGGTCATATCTTTACAAGTATTCCTCACAAGCCTGCCTTGGCTGCAGGCAACCTGCTTTTTCCAACAGAATATTGGGCAAGAGGGAGCATGACAGCTGAGTTATTTTCTGTGTTTTCAGAGATGAAGAAAGATAAGTAAGCTGATGAACTTTGCCTTACCTATCTCTTTACACAGCCGTGCTCTCTTCTGGCCCCTGTGGCTGGAAAAAATACATCCATAATATGTATTGAGCTGCTGCTGAGTGACCTTGCTCAGCCCAACACAACTCAGTATCCAGAGCCCCTGCCTGACCCCTGAACTGGGAATTGCAAAGCTAATTTTAGTGTTTCCAGACTGGGAACCATAGGGATCAAAGACATTTGAGTCTGCCCTTTCCTGGCCCCATGATTCTTACTAATTCCTGCTGTAGACAGACTACCTTTATGACAATAGACTCTTGATCTGTAACAGTTTTTGAGGAGTTTTACGTACTGAATCACCTTGTTTTTTAAAAGAAAGAATGTGAGGTTCAAATGCGGAATAAGTATCAAATTCTACCTTTTTTTTTTTTTTTTGCAAATTAAATAAAATCATCACTTAAAAAATATGAAAATCACAAGGTACAAATTGCAACCTACATTAATGAAGTGTAAAAATGAGTGATTCCTTCAACAGTGTTTAGTGATAGGTTTCTAAATAGTGGAAGGTATTTATTGTTGTTTGAATTCCTTTTCTGCTGAAGTGAAATTGTTCAAACATATATTTCTTTTGGCTTTAGCTTTCAGATGAGCTTGTAAGTGCAAAACCAAACTTGTTTACAAATGTATATCACACCTGGCAGTGTTTCTCAAAAGAATATGAAGTAATACACGTATCTGAAATGGCAAAAATAAATCAAACAATTTAAAGTGTGTACCTTAACCAAAAGAAACAATAAAACAGCCTGAGCCAAAAAGGATGATAAAGGCTGACATACACAAAACACATCAAAAGAGTCATTCTTTAGTGCAGCACACATAAATAACTTTTTTTATGAAAAGTTCCAGCATTATGCTTACAGAAGGATCACTCATGCATCCATCCATTCTGGCTGCTTTCTGTGCCACTGCATCTTATTTTTGACTGCTCTATCTTTTTTTTATGGGTTTTGTCTTTGAGCAAATAATATCCTTTTTTAAATAAGGTTGGATTTAATGTGTTGCTTTTGTTTCCTAATCTTCCTTCTAACTAGGCTTTCCATTTAGTTGAATAGAAAGAGCTTATATTTTCCTTCATTTTTGTTTGCTATACTTTTTGTTACTGACCTTTTGTAATAGCTAATGTGTTACAGTGGATCTTACAATGCAGTGATTTAGTAGACCTTTTCAGTGACACTGTGTCCTCTTAATGAATCTACAAGGATAACTGCTTTAAAAATATATGTGGAGTATTACTGAAGTCCTCTTCTGCACTTTGAGGCAATAAGTGTCAGCAGGTTTCCCATTTGTAACAAAGAATACAGTCAGCTATATTGTGTTATGTCTTCTTTCCATCATTGACTTGTCAAGGATACTGAAGAAATATCATAAATAAATGCAAAACAAAGTCCCTGTGGAAACAAACAGGAGGATATTGGTATTGCACATACTGTCCCTATGGATTTCAAATGATACTGGTAGATGCAGATTTCTAAATGTGTATTGCAGATGGCAAAACACACTAGGCGAGGCTGAGATTCTAACACTTCCTAGATTTAAAGGTGAAGAAATGCTTTACTCTGACATTAGACAACGTGATCTAATAACACAACGAATTCTTTTTTTCCTGATTTTCTTTTTGGATTATTTTCTCATACAAATAGCCTATACAATGGCAGTGTTTTATGGGATGAGCTTTTTCTTCACCTGTAAATGGCAATAAAGTAATTTTGGTAGTGGAAAAAGCTCTGCTTTCCATAAAGGGATGGGAAGGTATCTGTAAACATTCTGTGTGTGGTAGGGCTTTCATCCAAGTCTGAGTGCTGTATTCTGGACTCAGACACCACCACATTTTCTCTGGAACTCAGAGTGAAGAGTGATCTTTATCTTGCCAGATTACACATAGTAAAGACTACTCGATCAGGCAGTCAACAACACAATTGTTTTTTAAAAAGATGCTTCATACAGTTTTGGAATAATCTTGTTTGTACCAGCAAAACAGGTAGTTAAAAATAAAACAGATGCAGAAAAGGCAAGTTATTATTCTAAGAAGAAAGCAGAAGTTGGACACTGTTTGATATCATATGGAGTATTTTCTAATTGTATTTTCAGCATTGACTTTTACTGCAGTGTAACCCCAGCAGGCAGCTCAGCCCCACTCAGCTGCTCACTCATGAGTGAATGTGGAAGAGAATCAGAAGAGTAAAAGCAAGAAAACTTGTGGATTGAGATAAAGGCATTTTAACATGTAATGCAAACAGGGACTCATTCCCTGTGTGCTGTGGGCAGGCAGGTGTTCAGCCATCTCTAGGGGAGCAGGACTCTGTCACAGGTAATGGTGATTTGGGCAGACAAACCCAGGACCAAATAAGGACCAAGGACCACTCCAAATGTCCCCCCCATCCTTCTTCCTCAAGCTTTACATATTGAACATGATGTCATATGGTGTGGGATGTGCCCTTGGTCACCTGTCCTGACTGTGTCCCCTCCCAGCCTCTTTGCTGATGGTGTGGGGTAGAAGCAGAGAGGCCCTTGGCTCTGTACAAGCCCTGCTCAGCAATAATGAAAACATCCCTGTGTTACCACACTCCTTTCGGCACAAAACCGAAACACTCCCCATACTTCCTTGTGTGAAGAACATTAGCCTTATTCCAGCCAAAACCAGCACAACTTTCCAAATTATTTTCACAACAAAAGCTAATTTCCAAGCAGAGAACTGGTGCTTTTATCTTTTCATACTAGCAGTTCCTCCCTAAGTTTTTACCAGCAGTTTTCATTACATGCTTTCTTTACAGAACCATGTGTGGGTAGATGTCACACTGCATAACACTACACTCCCACCCTTGGCTATCAAAAATCCCGAATGCCTGGGGCTTCTCCACCAGCTGGACAGGAGCAAAGACATCTGGATTCAGCACTACTGCATTCTGAAGGATGGCTGTTTGTACTTTTATGCCACTCTCCGGTCTACACCTGCCCAAGGTAGGGATGGCTGCCAGATTCTCATTGTTCATTGAAGCAGAAATGTTTCACTGTGGATTCCAAACAGAACTTTTACCATTGATGAGAGTCTCTTATCAGGAAATTCATACTGTACCATGAAAGAGAGTGAAAGACCAGACTCACATCTCTTTTTATCAACCAACCACCTCATTCCCCATTTCCCCATCCCAGCCTTCCCTCCTTTTCTTCCCCCGAGTTTGAATTCTTCTTTCTGAAGCTAGTCAGGGTCTGTGTACATTACGTCAGGAACAAGTATCAGAAGCAAGATCCAGCTTTCTAAGGTACTTTATGGTGGCTTGAGGCGGTTCNGCTTGAGGCGGTTCCACTGATGGCAGTCTCCTGAAAGCTGTCAAATTTTGCATGGCAGCAACATGAGGCTACTGGAGTCTTTTGCAAGCAGAGCTTGCTCTAAGCATGGAAAGCCTGCAAGAGCTGCTCTGTGAAAGTCAGCATTTATTTAAAAAAAAATAAAAATAATTAAAAAGAAAGGGTGCCTCAGGGTTGGATCAGGGCCTGCAAATGCTTTCTCCCTGTGCTAAGGAAGGTGGCAGTCAAAAGAATCAGGAAAAAAAAAAAAAA